>CANYCX010041763.1:0-12991 GCA_948193385.1 Breynia disticha f. nivosa
CTCGTATCTGCGTAGCACACTCTAGCCAACAGAGTCGTGTCAGTGGATCGATAGCCTCGACACATGGAGGGCGAGTATGCAGGGAATTGCTCACAGGATCCTGGACAACAAAAGAATGGGATAGAGTCTTCTCCACATGCACGAGGACGTGCATGAATTGAGTGGGGGAGAATGTCACGGACGGTTTGTCGTGACACGCAGGAATGCGCGAGATGCTTGCTGGTTGAGCTTAACGTGGGGTGCGGGGCAGCGCACAAGGCGTTGTACGTGCATGGTTGGTCATCTGTTCCTCGGATAGGTGTGCCATCTAGGCACCACGCTGGTCGGGAGCTGTCCTCACTCCCCTGATGAGCCCATAGGAGGGCGAAACCAGCATTGCATCGGAGACGGATTAAGGCTTACCCCGGGACTTTGGTCGAGACCTGGGGTGTCGCACGGGGTGTCCCCTACGCCCAAACTCTAACCCCGTGACACTCATCTCATACCTACCCACCCATGATTTTCCCCCTCTCTCGTCCTTCCCTCTCCCTCAACACTCTTTATCCCTTTAAAACAAAACCTAGCAGCTTTCTTGTTCTTCCTTACACCACACAAGCCACCACCCTCTTTTCCTCTTCTTCCCTCACACAACCAGCTCAACCTCACTCCCTTCGTCTCCTCTTCCATCTTTCAACCCATCTCTACCTCTCACTCTCCTCTTTTCTCCCTTCCGTCACTCACAGCTCCTTCTCCAACTCTTCCCCTCTATTCTTTCTGACTGTGGGGGCACCACCGGAGGAAGCCCTATGGGCTGGTAGGGGCACTAGCCCCCCACACTGCCTCTAGGGCCACCCCTGCCCTCTTCCTACCACTACGCTAACAAATTTCAACACTAGCAAGGTTTATATTTTGTTTGTTCGACGGAAGTTGATTTTATTCTAAAAATATTTTTTATATTTTTTAATCTTATTTATGAAATAATTTTAAATTATTAAGCATTACAATACGTCCCAATAATTAAAAAAAAAGAATCCAACTATTGACACTCTAATTTTGAACCATAAAATAACAATAGACAAGTAGAATGGAGTGGCTGTATATTTTTCTCGGGTGGTCCAACACCAAAAGAAAGAACTAGTCTCTTAAAATGGAAGTGATGATTGAACAGTTACAATACTTTATATTTTTCTCTTACTAAACGAAGAAAACGATCCCTATCAATCCGTTCACACTTATAAATAGTGCCTGTCTATGAAGCTAGTGATTTGTTCCAGAGAACAATCGAAGCTACAAGTCAACCTATGCGTACAAATAAGTTTGGTTTTTTTTTTGGAAGAAGCTACTACTTTAAGTTGGTGAATAATTAGGTATTCTTGTTGATCACTATCACTAGTACATTTGGTAAGTCTAGATTTATGAGTCGTCGTTTGTCCTTATTTTTTCCTAAAAAAAGTAATAAAGGAAGAAATAAATAAATGGGACAAGGTTGAACATGGTCATGTTATAACTTTTTTGGGACATATATGAAGAGTAGTAGTAACATCAATTTTAACATGAAAAAGATGGACACGACAATTCTAGTTGTGATTGTGCTTGTTTTTTTTCGCTTGTCTTTAAATGGAACTATGTGTGTTCAAGCATCATTTACTAAACAAGGTATAATTAAGGTTATTCTGCATTTAGAATGTTGTTTCCCTAACCTTCAAGTAATTGGCTCAAATGGTAAGAGATTTCTACTAATTTACATAACATTTGAGTTTAATCCTACTCATAGAAATGATTTTGTCAAAAATTTGGTGAGAGTCGATACGATTAAAAGTAGTATGAGTACTAGTCGAAGGACCCCACGATTAAGATTTTGTCAAAAAATTCTTGAAACTAAATAATGATGCAAAATTCACTCAATTATAATAAGCCAAAAAAGTGACTGATTTTGGTAAATCAATTTATGCGAAAAAAATGTTTCCAAAATAGGTACACCAAATGAGTTCGTTCAAAACAAAGTTACTTAAAGTAAAAAAGTATAAGCAAATTCAATTATAAAATTGTTTTGGCTTCCTACATTGTTCAAATACTCACGATGCTCGGTTCATAATGTAATTCAAATGTCCTAGATAACAATTCAGGTTGGTAGGTCGTAATTGTATTATTAATTTTTTTATTATATATTATTATTTATTATATAAATATTATAAAAATTGAATTATATTTTATTATTTTATATTTTCAAAATAATAGACCATAATTTTATTTTAATTGTTTCTATATTTTATTCAATTATTTTTAAATTTTACAAAATTAATGTTAGTCATATTAATAAAATAAATGTATCAATTTAAATACATTATCTAACAAAATTAATTTTATCTAAAAATTAAATAAAAATAATTTTATAAAATTACATAATAATTATTAACTTCTTACTTTTCATGATTTTTTTAAATATATTATTTTGAAATGGGAAAGAATACATCATAATTTGACGTTTTATTTTTTCTGTTATGGTCCTTTTAAAAGAGTTTCTTCTCTCTTACATTACATGTTACACACCGCCATTCTATCAACACCGTTATCTCTCTCTTCTCTCTCTCTCTCTGTCTCTCTCTCAATATTGATTCATATGAAGACTTTTGCTGGTATTTCCATCTCTCTCTAACCCCATTTGTCCATATAATCTGACAGAAGCTAGGCAGTGTTTTCACCACCACCACCTTATTAATTCACATGCCTTTTGGTTTCTTTCCTCTCATATTATAAATCCAATGTACTCTTGTTACTAAGTTGATTTCTTGCTCAATCTTTCCTTGTTTGTCTTTGATCCCATCCGTTTCCCCCAAGAATCTGTCTTCTTTCTTTCGTTCTTTTCCAGAAAAAAAGATTAATATCGCTTTACATTGATACACTGATGTTGCTTTGTTGATGTAAGTTATCAGAAAAAAGGGAAGTATCAGTGTTTTGGTTCCATAAAACCAGCTAAATACAAGCAAACATGTTGGATCTCAATCTTGATATTGTTTCTAGTGACTCTTCTTGTGATGAAAGTAATAACAAGTGTAGAAACATTGAAGAATCTTCAAGAATAGTACAAATGGAGCATTCAGGGACTTCAACATCCTCCATTATCGACACTGAGGAAGCTGTGACCAATCCAGGAGATGAGAACTCTTCAAACAGCAACTCTGCTTTCATTTTTGATATATTCAAGAAAGAAAATAACCCATCTCAACAACATAATAATCATCAGGAGTTACCTGTACAGCAATTTTTTCCTGAAAGAACAGGTCTTGAGCTGAATTTAAGGCCTGGACTGTCTATGACATCACAGCAAGGAAGGCCTCATCAGTGGTTGAAGCTTTCACAGGTTGAGCCTGGTGGAGAATCAGAGCTGACAATTCCGCAGCAAAAGCCGCCAAAAATACGGAAGAGCCGCCGCGGGCCAAGGTCTAGAAGCTCTCAATATAGAGGTGTCACCTTCTATCGGAGAACTGGCCGGTGGGAGTCACATATATGGTCAGTCTTATTACAAATTTCAATTTCTTATGGTACATAGATTTTTTATTAAATCGATTAATATTGATATTCGCATTATGACAATAAAATTATTTGCGAATAGTTATTCAAGTTAATTGTACTCACGAAATCAGAATAAAAAACAAGAAAAAAAATATAATAGTACTTACTTTATTTGAATCAATAGTCTTGAATTTCGTTTTGCTTATTTTGGTGTATAGGGATTGTGGAAAGCAGGTCTATTTAGGTGGATTTGACACTGCTCATGCTGCAGCATGGTTATTAATTAACTATACTATCTCTACTTTTGTACTTTTAAGTTCTTTTATGAGATTTTATAGCATTAATTAATTGTACAAGACTCGACTAAACTTGGAGTTTGTTACAATTAGAGCATATGATCGAGCTGCAATTAAGTTTCGAGGGGTTGATGCAGACATCAATTTTAATTTAAGTGACTACGATGAAGAAATGAAGCAGGTACGAAACGTTCACTTCATTATTTAAAGGAAAAGAAAATTGCGGTATATTTTGAATGCTAATTGTAGAATGGACTGATGCGTACAGATGAAAAACCTGAGTAAAGAAGAATTCGTGCATGTTCTTCGCCGCCAAAGCAATGGATTCGCAAGAGGTAGCTCCAAGTATAGAGGCGTTACTCTTCACAAATGTGGGAGATGGGAAGCTAGAATGGGACAGTTCCTGGGAAAGAAGTGAGAACCTCTCAAACTCAACCTAATTAAACTTGACATCTTTGCACAAAATATCTCTACTCAAAATCAGTTTAAAAAATCAACTTTCTGTCTCTAGAAAAAGAGATTTTAAGAGGGTATTTCGAATGAAAAACTTTCTCTTGTTACCAGGTATGTTTATCTTGGATTATTCGACAGCGAAGTAGAAGCTGCAAGGTCCATATGATGTGCAATTTTTTCTTCCTGATTCAGTACGGAACTCTTCTAATGATATGACCAGATTTAACGGATGTGTTTGTGTGTTGATTTTGTGAATGCAGGGCCTATGACCATGCAGTTATCAGATGCTGTGGAAACGAAGCAGTAACGAATTTCGAGCCTAGTTTTTACGACAAAGAATTTGTTTTCAATTCAAATGGAGGTACTTACAGATTAGTTTTACTCGTTTTACTTCTTGTAGCTTAACGTTTTCTCGATAAGAATGATAAACTTGGTGGTGCATTGGATCCAGGAGCCTCCCACAACCTGGATTTGAGCCTCGGAATCTCAGCATCGTCGAACAGGAACAACAATGTAGCGGATTGTCAGTTTCACTGTGGTGCTTGTGAAATGCCCAACAAAGAGACACAGATGGTATTATGCTATTCAAGATGCTTTAAATTCAGTGCTTTTAGATATTCTAGTTTGCAATTCCTTAAGCACATTAGCAAAACCCTCGTCGTGTCCATGTTACTAATTGATGCTTCTTAATTTGTGATGGTGAAGGTTGAAAGTGCTGCGTCGACCTCCATTGGTGTACAGGCCCTTCATGGCCTACCAATCAAATCAAACAATCTTCCGATATGTTCTGCATTATATCCGGGTGTATCTTCGACCAACGAGGTACTCGCCAGTTCTTGGAACAGTTTGAACTTATTGCCACATTAATGCGTACAATACCCAAAATTTTGAATACCAGTTGGAACAGTCTGCTAATCCATAACGTTGTTGTGGTGACAGGAAAGGGGTGCAGAGAAGAGGGCCGAAGCCGTTTCGTCGGTCAGATTTTCGAGCTGGCCATGGCAAGTGAATGGAAGCAGCATCAGCAACAATAATAATGTTACTGCTACAATTTCACAACTTTCAATTGCAGCATCATCAGGATTCGGTTCTTCTGCATCATCTTCAACCACCTTTCCAATCAACCCTTTTGTTAGTGCCAAACCTACCACTACATCTACCCCAAACATCTCTCATTGTTTCCCTTACAGAAGCTAGCAGTAATTAACATGTGTTCTGTACCACATTTGTCTTCATGCAAATTTCAGACTGTTAGGTGAGCATGAGCCCAAAAAAAGAAGCTATACATTTAATTAAGCTTCTGTAAAGTTGTTTTCAGTGTATCTGGTTCTCAGCAGATCATAGATTGCAAAGGATCAAGCAAAAAGGATCCAACTTATCTTCAACTAAGTGAAGAACATATACATATATGATGCATCACAATAAAATTGATTGATTTATTTTCTCATACAGAATGCTCAGGACACAGATAAGCATCAAACCCGTGTAAATTGGGACAATTATTTTCCCAAACTAAATTTCAAACATACTGTAACGAAGACTCAATAGTTCGTCCAACACCTTTCACGAACCAGTGAAGACTGATTTGAGCGTCCTCACTTAAGAATTCACCGTGAGTATTTTCTAATAAATGACTAAAGAAAAAAAGGGGTCAGTATAACTTTAAGAGAATACTGGAAGGAGGCAAGTAAGAATGGGCAGGAAAGCAAAGTGGACCAAAGAAAAGTAGGAAGGAGGGTTGTTCAAAGGGCAGCCACACAAGTGGGTGATGGCTGATGATTAACGTTGACAATATTGGATTCTGTCAGTCTTATTAAAGACCTTCCATTTTTGTAGCTTTCGACTAGGTTTGATTGGATAGATATCTCCCCACTTGTTGTAGTTGCTGCGACATTTATAGTACAAGTCATAGATAAGAGCATGGATTTCTAGTATCTAACCATAAAAAACCCACACAACATTAAATTTCTTAAAGTGTATTTTGGAACTTCCAACTTGGCCTACTTGTACAAACTTACATTTCCTGGTCAAAAAAATGAACACATACTCGGTAAAAATAAAAACTTGCAAGTGCATTTTACATTTGAATTGTTACCAAATTGCTCAAGTAGTTGTTGTATGTTATGTACCAAACTTGATAAGAACAATAATAATAATAATACAGAAAAAATAAATAATAGTTCAGTTTTTCAATAATAGAGCTATGTCTACAATCTCCACTAAACAACTGTGAAAATTTTAAATAGAAAAACTCTAAAAACCCTTTCATAAAGATTATAGTTTTTGAACGAAAAAACTTTAAAGAACCCTATCACAAAAGATTATAGTTTTTGAACGGAAAAATTTTGAAAACCCTTTGTTACACAAAAGTTTATAGTTTTTGCACGGAAAAATTATGAAACCCCTCTCACACAAAAAACTCATGTCCAAATTATACCTCATTAGTTAAATGAGCTGATGAGTTTGACTTACTTAACCACTAAGACCTAAAAACTATTTATTCGTTCAAAAAAAAAGACCTAAAAACTATTTATAAGGGAAAAACTCCTTTCTGCAGTGGGATACTTAGTCTCACTTTTGTTCAAATTAAGATTTGGATAGTTATCTCATTAAATCTCACTTCTACTCAAATTAGAATTTAAGTAGTTATCCTAACATTGCAATATATATCTGCATAGAGATTTTTGTGGCTTCACCGCACCTTGATTAATATACTTAATTCGATTGTAAATTCAAGTATATAGTTCAATTTTGTTTTGTTTCATGGGAGATATATGTTTGGATTTTTTTTTGAAATAGGTATATAATTTGAAGTTAGAGGATAGCATGCCTGAGTTCGAGTATGTAACTGAAGCCGAAAATTGTGAAATAAGTGAAAATAGGCTTGTTAGAATCTATACTGAAATAAGTATGTGATTTGATTGTAATATGTATGCCTAAATATAAATAGATTGTAGTTTATTGGAATGGAACTCATCGAGGTAAAGTTTCAATTTCAATAGAAGCAAATAAAATGCAGAAAAGGGTATTAAGTGTTTCCCAGTGAGTAGTGACAAATATGGGTAGTGTATTTTTTAGGGTAAAAATCTTTCACAATCCTAAGTAATATTTTTAATAATTTTTTACTTCTCGAATTTTTAATAAATATTTTACTGGCTCATGATGTATTGAAATAATTATTATCGTTAATCTTTTCACTTAATTAAGCTAACTAAATAAGGATACGTGTAGCAGAGACAAGAAGTAAATAATTTATCAGTCATCTATGTAATCATTTGACTTAATTTACATATCCCTCTTACCTTACATAATTTACTGGTCCTTATTAATACACATGTAGCAAGACAAGGACATTATTTTAACCTTTCTCTTGGCTTAATTTAACAAAAAAATTAACGACAATAATTATTTCAATACTTCATGGACCGATAAATTATTTATTAAAAATTTCAGACTGAAAAATTATTAAGGATATTACTAAGGGATGACAAAGATTTTTGCCCTATTTCTTATGCTATTTTGGTTGCAAGAAACAAACAAAAGAATTTAAGGCTGATAACATATATATTCATATTTTCTTTATTAATTACAAAATATTCTAAAAATTAAATAGTTAACAATTTTTTTACACTCTGTATACTTCTATGAATATATCAAAATATGTGTTTGCAATTGCCTTTGTACTTGCTAATAATACAAGCAGAGGCCCATTAAAAATTAATTAGAAAATTATGCCATCTACAATGTTGTTTTTTTTAATATAATAATGTCTGGTTATGTATTTTGTTGTGTAAAAATATTTTTTTTTAAGTTTTTGTGTATGCATGAATGTTCCGTTGAGTTTTAAAAAGATCACATAAGTCACATGTACAAATCAGTTCAAATTTAAATTTCGTGCCGATTTTTTCTCCTATTATTGTGCATCGGAAATAATTCCATAATTGATTGTGTTTCCTTACCGATAAAGTTTTAATTGATGCAAATAACTTCCTTTCTTTCTCTTTCTTTCTTTTTTCGCTCGTTTGTGTTGATCAAGTTTCCTTTCTTTCGCTCTTTTTTTACAGGATACTTTTTTTCTCTCTTTTTTTTTCATTTTGAAGTTTATATTTACTAATTATGAACAATAATGAACATTACTAAACATGTTAATAAATACTCAATTATTAAATGATATAATTTGCTAATGTGATTATAATGAACATATATGAACACAAAACAACACATATTTACTAATTTTTCTAGGGTTTTCACAGGACCGAAGTGCTGAACTCTAATTGATATGTTCACAAATTTTATGATGAACAAATATGAACAAAAATGAACTTTGTTCATTCTTCATAGATTCATGTATAATACAAACTATGATATTCATATTGGAACAAAAATGAACTTAGATTCATAATTCATTATGATATGAAATAAAAATACCAAAAAAATATCTATGGACATGTTAATATACTAAAAAAAGAAATTAAATTATATTTCCCATATAGATGTTGATCTCTCTAAGTTTTGTATTCTATAGTTGTTTTGATGTTTGTATATTATCAAAATATTGATTCTTATTATATATAGAGATTTGTAGTTTTTTCTTTAATTTTTCTTTTATTTAATATTGAGATTTGTAATGTCCTATTTTTTCACATTTATAATAAATTAATGTCTTTTTAAAATATTGAGTTTAGAATATTTTTTTTATTTTTTTGACTAGTCGATTCATTTTAAATAGGTTTTCTAGAGGATACTTTTCTTTTATAAAATACTTTTTTCTGTTGATTTTTCTTCTTAGAAGGAGCTAACTGAATTGAGAGCACAAAAAAATCTAGTTCTCTTTTTTCTTTTTGATTGTCTTTTCTTAAGTCAATTAGTTAATCTATAATCATTACGTAAAGGCAATGTGGTATTATTTATTAAATTTATTATTTCTCCAAATTTAAGAACATCATAATGCAATGTCACCATTATAGGGAATTTTAATATTTTCTCTAACTTTATCTGCACATAATCTAGTAAAACTACTATAAATCATTCTTTCCAATAAGCACTATTATAATTAGTTTTAGTGTATAACTTGCTTAAGAAACATCCTTATAACACCTAAAATTAGTCATTTTAGGACATAGTAATATTGATGAAAGAATAGAAGCTCTTGCTGATATTGGACTGGTTCTTCTACAAAATATTTAGTTATGGAATAAATTAAACTATTTACTGCATCTTTCTCATTAGTTTATTGTCTTGTAATTGGATCTATCTTATAGGCACTTAATATAGTCATTAGGTCAATTGGTGATAAGTAATTATCTGATGAACCTTTAAGTTGACCATATTTAGCGACCATGTGGTCACTAATTAGTGAGCACGTGGTCACTAATTAGTGAGCATGTGGTCTCTAAATTTTAAAGTTGGAGACCACATGGTCGCTAAATTTGGAGACCACATGGTCGCTAAATTTGGAGACTGGGCGGCAAAAGTACTCGTCAAGTAGCGACTACGTGGTCACTAATTAGCGACCACGTGGTCGCTAAATGTCGACTAAAAATAAAAAAAAATAAGGAGACCACATGGTCGCTAAATTTAGAGACCACGTGGTCGCTAAATTTGAAAACTAGGCGGCAAAAGTACTCGTCAAATAGCGACCACGTGGTCACTAATTAGCGACCACGTGGTCGCTAAATGTCGACTAAAAATAAAAAAATAATTTAAATTAGTTTTTAAATTAAATATATAAAAAATATTAAATTAGATATTAAAATAATAATTTAAATTTTGCTAAAACCCTAAATCTTAAACCCTAAATCTTAAATTAGATATTAAAAAATTAAATTAGATATTAAAATATAAAAAATATTAAATTAGATATTAAAACCATAAACCCTAAATCTTAAATCATAAAATCTTATACCCTAAAACGTTATTTGCTAAAGCCGCAAATCCAAAAATACTAAACCCTAAACTCTAAAAATATTAAAACCCTAAATCCTAAAAGCCTATATCTCTAAAACCATAAACCCTAAATGATATATCGTAAAATCTTTAAACTCTAAAACATTAATTGTTAATATAAATCCGTAAATCCAAAAATTCTAAACTCTAAACTCTAAAAATCTTAAGTGATGAGAAATTGGAGAAGAAGGTGGAAGAAGTGAGTAATGTGAGAGGAGAGAGAGATCTTGTAACGCCCTCCATTTTTTTTTGTTATTACAGATTTAATTTGAATAATTAAGCAAAAATGTGAGGAAAATTTTTTGCAAAATAAATTAAGTATTAGTTGGTGGAAGAGTGTAGAAGGTTGTGAGATTTTAACATCGGGTGAAGTTAGGTAAACCGGGAGAGAGAAAGTCGAAAAGAAGGCCATGTGTAGAGCCGAGGGCAAAAACGTCTTTTCCGAGCCTTATATATTTATCCTATGTGCCTATCTCTCTCCATATACACACAAAATCCCGTTTTTTCTCTCTCCTCACCATTTTCAAAGACCAAAAACCCTAGAATTCATTGTTCTTCATCAAAATTTGGTGTTTGGGAGATATATATATGATTAGAGCTTTTAATTTGGTAAGATTTCTATCCTAATTTCTTGAAATCACGTTTTTATTGATGCTATGTTTTTCTGAGGTGATTTCTCATTCATTTAAGTTTAGAATTGAGTGAAATTGAGCTTGTTTGAAAGGTATGGTTGTATAGTAACCATTGGTACTTGATTTTAGGGTTAATTGATAGTTTTAGTACTTGAAATCTATGTTTTAAGAGAGATGGTTTGGAGTGACGGGGTTGAGTATTGAAACCCTAAGTTCGATTTTAAGTATGGTTGCTAGGGGTAGCTTTCTTGAACTCTATTAATGTAACGCCCTAGAAATTCGTCTATTCCAAATTTGAATAAGGAATCATGAAGGCGGTTGAAATTAAAAGAACAAATGTTTTAGTTTGAATGGAATTATAAAGGGCAATATGAGGTATGGTTAAATGTTAAAATAAAGTTTAATCTAATGCTAATTCATGGTCAATTCATGAATAATAATGTTAGAATGCGTTAAGGATGCCTTGGTATAAGTATTGTGGGAATTATGTTATGGATCGGGGAATGCAAAAAGAGAAAGATGAACCAATTTGACGTGTATCAAGGTTTGATTTGATGTTGATATATGTGTTAATTCAATGTTAAATGGTGTTAATTGAGTGGGTATGATGTTATATTAAGTTATAAACATGTATGTGTAAGTATACATATGTAAGGGAATAGGAAGGGATCGAAAATCGCCAAGTATGACAGCCTGCAATGGAGTAACGTGCGTTACTCCTCCATTAACGCACGTTAATGTCAGTAACGTGACTTACCTTCAAGAATAATGAACGTTATTCTTCCCAGAAAGCCAGAAACCTGCATGTTGCGTAATGAACGTTATTCGAAGCGTAATGAAAGTTATCGGGGATCTGGACAGGTCATTAAGTAGGCCGAGAACACTTCATTTCGGGGGAAAAACACCTCAAACCACTCTAAACACTCTCCCAATCTCCCCAAACCGTTCCTAAGCCTCCACAAACACATAACCTACCTACAAACGTCAAGATTCCATCAAAGAATCATCGAATCGAAGCCCGAATCCATCCTTTCTCACCCTAGGGTTAAAAGCTACGGGAAAGGTAAGAATCTCTCGATTCACAACTGAAATATGGTTAAAAATGTGTACATTTATTAGGGTTTTGATGGATTTTCAGTGTAGATTAAGATTCCATAAACCATTTGCCTAAAAACACGACATTTCGTGAGATTTAAAGATTTGAGTGTTTGGAAGAATTTCGGGATTCTTGGGAATTTGTTAGATAAATGGAGAAATGAGTATAGAGTGTTGATTTTGATAGTAAATGTGTTATAATGTGTGTAGGAAACAATAAACGGAACTCGAATCGGAGAATTAGGACCGAATCGAGGCGCGGGAGCGCGAGGTAAGTGCTTGTTTGCCACTTACTTGATATGTTATACTTGTGATTGGGTGATTCTTACTTGTATGATTATAAGTGATGTGAAAATGAGAATGGATTGAATATGAAAAGTGTAAAAAGTGAATGACATGAATGGAAAGGCTACTAATGAATATGATTTCGATGGTATGCTTTTTCGATGACATTGTAAATTGTGGAAATGATTATGTTATGTTGAATTGGGTTCTTAGGAACTAAAGATGTGAGCATGAATGGTTGTTGAAATGCCTTGGGTGCGTATGGAATGTATAGTGCTTATGACGTTGTTATGAAATGGATTGCTTTGAATGAACACAGGTGAATGGTAAATGTGTCTATTGATGGAATGTTAAGGAAGATGAATTTGATGAAAGCTTGAAATTGAATATGTTTAAGTGGTGATTATAAGCATAAAGCTTATGTTAAAGTGTGTATGCTATGAACGTTAAACGCGGATTCTATGTTGGCTTGTATGGGGATATGACCCAAAGGCACATTGTGACTTGTAAGTTAATATGAGAATGTACCTATTATATGTGAGTTTGATTTCAAATAAGTGATGAATTCATGTTTCATTGACATATGCATGATATGAGTGTTCCTTCTTGAATTAGGATGATTCCTTGCGAGTTACATAATATATGTTGTTGATGCCAGTTTTGGCTATATTGAGCATGATTGACATGTGCTGAGATATATACGTTTTATGGAACATTCATGTGCATATGTTGCGAGGAAAAATATTGAGATGAATTGCATGGATTTGCATTCATATATATATTATATTGTGT
>CANYCX010041807.1:0-25478 GCA_948193385.1 Breynia disticha f. nivosa
TGGATGGAAATAACTGGGAATTGGATGAAGAGAAGCTCCGCCAACACGCTACAGAATACTTTTCAGATCTTTATACCTGCGAGGATACAGACATCCCAGTGTTCCCAGTAAAAATAGGTTTCCAGCTCTATCAAATCAAGATGTGATCAATTTGGGAAGAGAAGTCTCGGAAGATGAAGTAAAGGTTGCGGTATGACAAAATGCGCTAGGAATTTATTGAGGACACGCTTAAGGAGGTCCACCTTCCAGCGACACTTATTAAATTAATCATGGCATATACTACCTCGTGTTCTATGCAGGTTATGTGGAATGGAAGACCGTCACCTCCCTTTTGGCCATGTAGGGGTTTAAGACAAGGAGACCCGATTTCCCCATATCTCTTTGTTCTTTGCATAGAAAAACTTGCGCATTCAATCAAAATAAAGGTGGAGAGCAAAGAATGGAAACTGTTGAAGACTTCTAGGTATGGTCCTCCTCTATCACATTTGTTCTTTGTTGACGACCTGTTGCTATTTGTCGGGGCTTCGAAGGACCAGGTGGGACTCATTAACAGGGTCTTAGGGGAATTTTGTATAGCGTCTGGGGAATCTGTGAGTAAGGAAAAATCAGTGATTTTCTGCTCTAAAAGTGTACCGCAACGTGAAGCTAGATTATTGTGCTCAATTTCTCACTTTGTGTTGAAAGAAGACTTGGGTGTGTATCTGGGAGTTCCACTGCTACACCCTCGCATCACTGCCAGGACATACCATAGGGTGTTGGATAAGGTACTGCTGAGGTTGAATTCTTGGTCTTCTAAGAGTCTGTCCTTAGCAGGAAGAACGACGCTTGGTCAAGCAGTACTATTAGCTATACCCTACTATACGATGCAGACAACCTCTATGCCAGCAAAAACTTTGTTAGAGATTGAGAAAGCATGTAGGAAGTTTTTGTGGGGAACTTCTAATGAGGGAACAAAGACAAGTTTGGTTAACTGGAGGAGCTTGTGCCAACCTAAGGAGTGTGGCGGCTTGGGCTTCAGGAACCTCAGGATGTGCAATGAAGCTTTTATGATTAAACTTGCCTGGCAGATCATATCTAAAAAAGATGACCTCTGGGTGAGAGTTTTGAGAAGCAAATACATGAAGAAGGGAAATCATCTTCCAACACTAGTAGGTAAGGTTGATAGCTCACCAATATGGAAAAGCGTTCAGAGGGTTTGGGAAATGATGTTGAAAGGTGTCAGATGGATGCTTAACAATGGGAAGAAGGCTAGATTCTGGATGGATTCTTGGCTAGGGGAACATCCATTGATCCACTTTGCTACTAAAGAGATTACGGAGAGAGAGCAGCAATGGACCGTTAATGACTATGTTACTAATGGTAACGAGTGGAATGGTGCCCTACTCCATGATAAGATATCGCCCCAAATCCTAGAGTTAATTGAATGCTACACGCCCCCAGTGTCAGTGTTGGAAGAAGACCAAATTTTCTGGGGCCCATCTACCTCTGGTAATTTTACCCTTAAGTCTGCGTATGAAATGATTGCAAGGGATAGATGGTAACAAAAGAGTAAGAGATGGGACTTAGCGTGGAAGTTCCCGGGCCCTTAACGGATTAGATTGTTCCTTTGGCTTGTACTAAAAAGGGCGCTGCTTACTAACGAGGTGCGTTTCTATAGACACATGGCTATCAGCCCTGTGTGCTCAATTTGTAATTGTGAAACTGAGTCTATTCTCCATATTCTGAGAGACTGTAGAGAAGCACGAAGGGTTTGGTTACAATTAGTTCCTGCAAGGAATGTGGAGGTTTTCTTTGGAAGGAACGAAGAAACATGGCTGGAGGAAAACTTGAAGAACAAAACCCAAGTCCCAGGAGGGATGGAGTGGCCTCTCCTCTTTGGGGTAACATGTTGGTTCTTATGGAAGTGGCGGAACCAGTTCGTCTTTCAGGGTGACATAGTACTTAGGAAAAAGGAAAGAATCATGGCTTTCTACCTCGAGTTGCAAAGGATTCGAAGAGATGGGACAAATCTACAGTCGCAGATAAGGCAACTCCGAATGGTGGGGTGGAAACCGCCTACTGCAGGTACTTTAAAGATTAACACGGATGGATCTTTCAGTAGAGTGACTGGTATGGCAGCTGCCGCGGGGGTGTGTAGAGATGGACATGGGAATTGGGTAGGTGGTTTCATGATGAATTGCGGGTTAAGCAATGTGGAGAATGCAGAACTATGGGGGGTTCTTAAAGGATTGGAATACGCTTGGAATAAGGGGTGGAGGAATGTTACGATAGAATGTGATAACTCTAGAATTGTTGACTATGTGAAGGAAGACAACCATAATCTGCAAACGAATGCAGCACTGGTTCAGCTAATCAAGTCGTTTTTGCAAAGAGACTGAGATGTTGACATTGTTCCGATTTGGAGGGAAAGTAATCGTGTAGCCGATGCACTTGCAAAGAGATGACTAAACATTTCAAGAGGAATTTACTACTTAAATTCTGTCCCGGTGGAAATAATGCACCTATTGGACTTTGATAGAGCTGGGGGAACTCAGCCAAGATTATCTATGCTGTAGTTAGGCCTATGACTTCCCCATATCAAAAAAAATAATAATTTTTTGAGTTTAAAATTATAAGAATGCGAGAGTATTTTTGTTTATGTCGTTCAATATTGGTTAATTATATGAATGCCCGGTTTCATATTTTAAATTGCAAAAATGTAACTTTTTATTCTCTCGAAAAATAAATAATAATGAACGATAATGAACACTAAACACATAGCCTGACATTTTTATAATTATAAATTCGAAATCAGGCATTCATATAATTGACCAACATTGAATGAGCATAAACAAAAATAAACAAACATACTCTGACATTCCTACAATTGAAAATACAAAAATAAACATTCAACTAATTTTTCAGTTAATTACACCTCTTACTCTTTTAACAATAATTCATTAAAAAAATATTTATCATATTTATACATATTCAATTTTATTCATTATCTTTTAGAAAGACTCAACTCTTTTTAATTTTTTTTATGTAACTATCTTTATTAGATAATTATAAAAAAGAGTAAATAAATAAAAAATAATATTAAAATTATTTTATATTTTACGTATATATGTTAATTTTTAATGTTAAAGGTTGTATTACTTGTATGCCTGAAAAAAACCTAAACAACTAACTAACTGACTTTCAAAATGATAAATGTAAAATAACACTAAAGACATAAATATTAAAATAATTTTATAAAAATAATGTAATATATAAAATAACTTATCATATTATTATTAATTATTTATTATAAGATATAAATATAATTGTTACTGCACTAATAATAACAATATATTACCATCTTATATAAATAATTTCACAAATATTACTACATTTATGAAAAAGCAACAATAAACTATAAATATTATTGTAATCTAAGCTTGCAACTATTATTTTTTTTCATGTTCATAACAATCATAATGTAATATCAAGTTTTAATTATTTAAGAAACAAAAATATAATTTCATGATTAAAAGAATTTGATAATTATTAAAAAAATTTAAGGAAATTGAAAAAAAAACAACAATTTAACTACATTTGGTTCTTTAAAGGAGAGCGCCAAACCATTTCTCGAATCAGTCAAAAACATCAATCCTCGCGCTCAAAATGAACAACTCCCATTGGTCCATTCCATCCACCACACGGATCACAATCTTCTACCCTTCAATTCCAATCCAATCCAACGATCCCCAAAATTTTTCCCTCCCAAACTCTCTCCTTAAATACTCCTCGAATCCTCCATGCCCTACCATCAAGCAAAACGACGCAAAATGGCCCGTACAAAGCAAACAGCTCGCAAATCCACCGGTGGAAAAGCCCCAAGAAAACAACTGGCAACAAAAGCCGCCAGGAAATCAGCTCCGGCGACCGGAGGAGTGAAGAAGCCCCACAGATTCCGTCCAGGAACAGTGGCACTGCGTGAAATCAGGAAGTACCAGAAAAGCACGGAGCTATTGATAAGGAAGCTTCCGTTTCAGAGACTCGTGAGGGAGATAGCGCAGGACTTCAAGACTGATTTGAGGTTCCAGAGCTCAGCCGTTGCGGCACTTCAAGAGGCAGCAGAGGCGTATTTGGTTGGGCTGTTTGAGGATACTAATTTGTGTGCTATTCATGCCAAGAGGGTTACTATTATGCCTAAGGATATTCAGCTTGCTAGGAGGATTAGAGGCGAGAGGGCTTAGGACTGTCTGGGTTTTCATGTCGTTTATGGGTATTGTGTTTGTAATCAAATTTCTGAAGTCGTGAATATCCAAAATCTGCAAATTGAAATGGGTTTTTAATCAATTATCTTATTCGAATTTTGCATTTTTAGTCTATTATAATGAGCAAATGGTCGTGTTCATTATAAAGGATCTGTTGCCGTATTGCATGCCATAATTGTGATGGATTATTATATGAAGACTCACATTTTAATTATGAGAGATAATGTTAAATATTTTAATTATTTATTTTCTATTTTTCAGTTTTTCATAATTTCACTTCACATATAATTTTAAAAATACTTTCACTAATTAATAAGATATTTTTTAATTTTATCATGATTGAATTATTTTTATTAGGTATATTATCTATGTAAAAATCTCGTGAATGAGGAAAAGGATATGAGATTCGCCTACAGTTGGAAGGGTCTAATGTTGCTTTGTTTACAATTGGGCCTTCACTAAGCTGCACAAAGTTATGGGAAAATTACGTGTACGATTTTTGGTGGTAATTATGTAAATTATTACGTTGAGTTTAAAATTATAAAAATTTTAGTATATATTTGCCCATTTTTGTTTATACTAGATTCTAGTTCATCAATTATATGAATGTTTGATTTTATATAAAAATTACAATATAAAAATTATAAAACCAATATATCCATGTAATAAATTGTAGTACAGATTATAAAAAAGGGCAAATTTTGAATTTAAAAATCTTAACATGATTAGAAATACTAAATTACTCAAAAATATGAAGATACTTGTACTCTGATTTAAAATGTAAGTTTTACAGGAACTCGGTATGTTAAATTCTGTTAGAGTGAGTAGTTGTTAAAAGGTTCGGAACCGGCAGTTTATCAAACCTTGAATCGGAACTGGGACTAGCCGGTTCGGGGCGGTTCCGTTTCGGTTCCTGTGGTTTCGGTTCTGGTTCGAGGGTTTTAATTTGAATTTCTTTAAAAAATGAATCGAACTGTCGGTTTGAAATCGTGAACCACCGATTTACGGTTCTATATTTCATGGAACTAGAATCGGGGCCAGTTCCGGTTTCAGTTCTTTAAACGACGGTTCTGAATCCAGGTGGCTGGTTCCGGCTCAAAAGTCCCACCTCTGAGTAGGTGTCATGATCCCCCAATAACACGCCACCAACCACCAACAATTCAATCTTGAATGATTGCTGGAATTTTTATTTAAAATGCTTATGATTGCAACTTTCTTAACTGTAAACTCTTTATCATATAATGTTTCTCCAACTCCAGTTCCAAATTATTATACAATTTCTTTTCCACTTTGTTTCTAGAGAAGTGTTAATTTATATGTTCTTTTGTTTCTCTCTTCTCCATCAGTACTTTCCATTCTGTAGCAACAAAAGTGCCATTGATGATAGAGGTTGAGATGGCACACCTTGTTTTGTCTCGCCTCGTCTCCCTTTCCTTCATAAAGATTAAATTCTCAGAATGTGCAACGTGTTTATTTATGGACTTCCCAAACTTCAATTAGAAAAGGTGTTCTTTTTCCAGTCCGCAGATTCTGTATTATTCTCTTCTTATCATGATTTTATAAGGAACAACTAAATTTACGTTAAATATTTTTTATACATGTAAAAAATTGACGAGTCAGCATATCAGTTTTACTGCTCTCGTACGCCGACAACAAGAGAGGATGTTACTAAAGAGAGACAACACGACAAGAAAAAAAACTACTAGAAGAGAAATGAAACCTCTCCCTATGACTATAATTGGGAGTAAAACTTTATCTATTTCTATTACTTACATTCATACCGATCTTAATGGCTATGTAAAGGAAGAAACGTAACAAAGAATTCCTTCGTTTGTGAGTTTAATGGCAAAGAAGGTCAACAAGCACACTAAGGGTGCGAAGTTCGATACGTAACGACGCTATGAGAGGTATACAAGCCCAGATTTGCTGGTTCGCTCGCTCCAACGGAAACTCCTTGCCTTTCACTCGTGAACTAACCCTTAAAATTTTGTAAAAAAAAAGAAGAAAAAGAAGCAATATTTTCTGAGTGTCATTTTGTGTTATATGGACACATGGAAAGGGTAAAAAGAGCCAACGACATTAGTGGAGAAACCAGCCTAGAAAGCAAGAAAACCAAACCTTCTTTTTCATAGCACAATATATCCACTTCTTTCTTGCCCCCAACGTCCATTTATTGAGAAAAGACCTCAATTTGTTTGTCACATGGAATTATATGCAATACAAGACAAGCAAATGAAATCTAGTGTTGGAGTTATGGGTTCAGATTGTGACTCGAAAAGGGTCCCAAATCGTGGAAAACAACAAGTCTTGTAGTAGATTTAGGGTTTTTGTTCTGTAGGTTGGGGTTTGCATGTCACACTATATCCAAAGAGTCTGATGATTACGTGCATCATGTAGGAAACACTAGGGTTTTTCATTGTACGGTCTTTCTCTTCATTCCCTTGGATTTAACGTTTCTTTGAAATAAGCTAGAATGTTTTGAGTTAATTAACATTACTAGATCCGCAAATTTTGTAAAGAGGACAAAAATATAAACTAATTTACAGTGGTACAGAGCAGATGTGTAAAAACAGTTCGATATGTTGGTTTTAATTTGGAAACAACGGTTCATTTTTCAAGAAAAAACGAGAGCTGGAACTAGACTGTTGTACACAATTTTCGTCCAGTTCGTTTTGGTTCTCGAACAGGTAGCTTGGACTGGATCGAGCTAGTTTTAGTTGGTCAATTCAAATTGTTTTTTTTACTAAAAGAATCGAATCGCCGTTTGAAACCGTAAAATGCCGGTTCACGTTTTATTATAAATAGTAAGAACCGGAACCGAACAGTGAACAGACCGGTTCTGACGGTTCGACTCCGGCTCGATTATTTCATCTCTAATACAGGAGCGGCTATGGTAATAAAGTGCTATAAGAAGAGATACAATATTTCAACCTTTTGTGATCAGAAGTGTGTATGAAAACCTGCTTCAATAAGATAAAAATTACTCTCTAATTGTCTATTTAAACCCTCAAACATCTCTAGCAACTATACCACGAGCTTCCACTGCTCACTTGGAGGCACAATAATGTCATATCAGACATTTGGTGCCACCAACATTACCAATGGCGTCACCTCTGTAGACTGCCAAAAACAAGTCCGTTCATGGCGGCTTTTAAGGTCTTTACTTGAGCTTCTCATTCCAAGTTGTAATTGCACAACTTCCTTTGTTGAAGAAAATCACCAAACCAAGCAACATAAAAGCTACTATAATCATCTCTACCTTCCAAAACCTTCCTCCCCTCCTAACTCCACCATTACAGGCACAATCTTCGGTTTTCGCCGCGGAAAGGCTTGTTTTTGTGTTCAATCAACCTCTAAATCCACCAACCCAATTCTCCTAATGGAACTCGCAATCCCCACGGCTGTTCTAGCCAGAGAAATGCAGGGTGGTGTGTTACGTATAGCACTAGAGAGCAATACAAGCAGTCATTCTCATGGACAGTACAACTCTTTGTTGTCCATGCCAGTTTGGACCATGTATTGTAATGGAAGAAAATTTGGTTATGCAGTTAAGAGAAAGCCAACAAAGAATGACATGGAAGCTCTGAGATTGATGAGTTCGGTGGTGGTTGGTGCTGGAATCATAGGTGGTAAAGAGCTTGAAAGTGACGACGAACTTATGTATCTCAGAGCCAGTTTTGAGAGAATCAATTCTGGTTCGGCTGAAGCGGAATCTTTTCATCTGATAGATCCTGACGGGAGTATTGGTCAAGAGCTTAGTATATTCTTTTTCCGCTCCAGGTGGAGTTGACTTCGAGCGTCTCCTAAGACAGAGTCAACCGTCTCAACTTAACTGATATGTTGTGGCCTGAGGATAAAGTTGGTGTTATTCGGAACAGACTCAGGATTTTTTTACCGTCCTCCCGTCGCACTAAAGTGGCTGTAGCGGCACCGTAATTACATGGATTGACGGAATCCTTAATAATAAGGAGTTCTACTGGCGCCGGTAGAGAGATCGGTCTCAATGAAACTTTTTTTTTCAATATTCGAGTTGTGTTTGTTAGGCAAGTTGCAAACTTCGTTGCCCATTATCTTGTCAGAGCTAGCAACGAATTCTTATCCAGATCGCTATTGTTGGGGTTTATAATTCCCAAATTGTATTGTTGTTGCTCTTTCAGCTGATTTACGAATATAATTGAGTTTGACTTGACTTCAAAAAAAACATGGCGTCGAGATGCGAGAGGGGAAAATTCAATGAGAGAATGGTGAAGGAGTCTTTATGGAGGATAAATGATATTGACGAAGGATTGTACTCAACAAGAGATGAAATTAGTGAAGAAGCATAACGAAGGAGAAATAGAGAATCACGAAAAAATTAGAGAGGGTAGGTAGGAGCTAGTAGCCGGATAGAGTTGTAAATGAACCGAGTTGAGTTGAACTTTAAAATGTTTGTTTAAAAATTTTATGAGTATGAATTCGTGCTGAATTTTTTGTTGAGTTCAAAATTTTGTTTAAGTTTATCTTGTTTAAAGCCGCAAGCTAACAAATTAGTTCAAAAGTTTTTTCGAACTTTACTAAAAAAATTAAATATAATCATTTAAACAAACTAAAAGCCTCACAAAATTAATATACTCATTCTAGCTTAAAAAGACCGTCACAAGATAATACTTGTTCCGTCCCTCAAAGATAGATACACTTTCTATATACAGTGTCTCAATATATTTCAATATATAGGCAAACTTACCTTTCTAAACGCATTTATTATAAACATATTGACATTTTTACCCTCATTTATGAAACAAATTTTTTAAAGGTGGAGTCTTTCCAAATAAAAACTTTTAAGGACATAATGGTAATAATATATAATTTAACTAACTTTAACTATCACAACTATTAATTTCTTAAAAACTGTAAAAGTCAAATTGTGTCTATCTTTATGGGATGAAGGGAGGTCTTTCCAAATAAAAACTTTTAAGGACATAATGGTAATAATATATAATTTAACTAACTTTAACTATCACAACTATTAATTTTTTAAAAACTGTAAAAGTCAAACTGTGCCTATCTTTATGGGATGAAGGGAGTAGTTTTTATGCTTGTTAATACAAGTAAATCGACTTAACTTGTTTCCAAAGGTTCTTTGCTTTTTTTTTAAAACTAATTACAAAAACAATAATGAGACACTTCATTAACTTGAAGTTTAATTATTGTTTGCCTCAATTGAATGGCGACAAACATCGTCCGTTCCTAACAACGAAAACATTAACTGTGTCAGAAATAAAATAAGAGCGTGCCAGGAATTTTACTGTTATTCCAAACGAAAATTAAATAAAATGCGCGAAATCTGAGATTCTAAAATCAAACGATTGCAATTTGAGAAAAATAGAACGATCTTTTCCCAAAGGTCCTTGACTCAATGAATTCAAATCGTTAATTTGACAATTAATAAAAACAAATAGGAAACAAGAAAAAGTTTGGGCCCAAACAATTATAATGTTTGAGATTTGAAAAAATGAAAAAAAAAAAAGAAATGGAGACGGAATCTAAATATTAAAATACTTAACTTCGTAATTTTAAGAAAAATAAAATAGAAAGCGTCAACTGTGACGATAAAACACTACAAGAACAACTATCATTTTTGACGAATTTTTTTCTTTGAAAGAATTTATTACAACAAAATTCGTCGGAAAATTTTTGACCAATTAAAATAGAAATTTCTAACAAATTTTGTGGGAATTCATCATTACGATGTATTATTTGTTGTGAGGGGTCAGTAATCAGCTGTGAGTAACAAATGGCATCAGAGATCGTCGTGTTTCAGCAAGACCCTTTTAGTTGTGATATTACTTAAATCTGCAACTTTACAGCTGCAAATTTGGAGGAGTATTATCTCGCAGCATTACTGGCTTGAATTTACAAGAAGTAAATATGGAATTTCTCCATCAACAATCTCTTAAAAGGACATGTAGTTCAAGACTTCAAGTAACTTGGAGTCTTCCCAATAAAAGTGCAGGGGAGGGGAGAATATGAAGGCGGCTGCCACTTCCGGCAGGCGGAAGAGACGACGTTGTAGAGTCATGAAGAACGAAGCTGAAGTTGATCATCAGAGAAGGACTCACATTGCTCTGGAACGTAACCGGAGAAAGCAAATGAACGATTATCTATCCGAGCTTCAATCATTGGAGGAGCCATTAACTTTGTGGAGCTTGAGAGAATGCTTCAAGTGATATGGCGCTCTATTGTCTCAACGTTAAGGTTAGTTTTCTTTCGGCGCATCTCCTGTTTCACGAGAACAACTATGCTGAGATTCGAATTTGGAAAACACACTCGGTCGAACCTCGCAGGAGTCGAATCCCCAGAACAACTATGCTGAGATTCGAATTTGGAAAACACACTCGGTCGAACTTTACAGGAGTCAAATCACCAGCGTACGTAAGCGTTGATTCAGAATAAGAATGTGGTGTTGTCTTAAAATGGGGTAAATGTGTGAATGGTTTTGGAACAGGTTGAAGATGAGTGTCATATGACTTCAGACAATGAAATTACAACTGCCATTTATGACCATCTTGCTACGATCCAAGAACAGGCAATCTCTAATTTCTCTTCTTAATGTAATCAGAACATTAATTATTTAATTTAGTTGCCTTTGATTAGGTCTTGCTGTAACTAATTAAGTTTAGAAGTTGTCTTTTTCTTCATCTTTTTGCTTTCCTTTTCTTTTCTTTAGGTGTTTAATGTAAAATCAGAGAGTATGCATAACTGATAAATTTAATGTAAAATCAGAGAGTATAATCTATCATCTGCATGAAGAGAGCAGCACAAAATTTATCAAAATTTGATTATCTTTCAGGCAACGTTGCGACAAAGATGGAGTTCTTACGATTTTGTTTTTACTGTTGGCACTTCATGATAGTTGTCGCGAGAGGCTCGGCCCGTGACTCGAGTTACGCCAAGGTGCGCTCAAGTCAGTCCCTGAGGAGATGTCCCATTGAATTTCGATGTTGGTTCCGTATGTCTTTCTCGGCAACACTTTCTTTGATCACATTCTGCCATTTTCAACTGATGCTACAGTTTATTTAACTTGAAGCTTTAGTTTATAATACAAAACGAGCTCCATATTTCACAAGGGAAGGATCAAATCCTGACTTCTGGTGTTTCGAGACGACGACCTCTTCATTGAAACTGGTCCCTTCTGCATTGAAAACCCAATTGAAGAACTCTTCATCAGTTTCTTAAAGCTCATACTTCCACCACTTCCTCGCTTTGCTATACTTTTCGACTTGGAATTCTTTTGTTGCAATTGATGGTTATCAGTTCCTTGAATTCCACCATTAATGGCAGTAGCAACAGCACTATATATTGCAGAAGCAGAAGAGTAATCCAAAGACACAGATCGCCTTATCTGTTGCATTTCTCCATCAAACGCTTTTGTATTATCAACCAAATCACTTTGTACTCTTGAATGATCCCTCAAAATTGAATTGTTCAAATTCACTTTTGAATTATTCCCACCATCAGTTTCAACCTCAATTCGAACTTCCCTACCACTATCTTCTCCATTTCGAATTTCTCTAGTTCCATCTTCCACCACAAGTTCAGTACTTAAACCACTATCAGTCTCAGAATTCTCCATTTGAGATTCAACCCATGAATCAGAAATACTTGAACTAGGATCAGAAACACCAACTTCACCAACAGAATTAGCATTAATAATAGGAGCACGACATAAAGGACAATTCTTGTGTGATCTTAACCAAGTATCAATACAAGGTATGTGAAAAGCATGACTACATTTAGGCAAAAGTCTGAGACTTTCGTCTTCTTGAAACTCACCTAAACAGATAGAACAATCAGTATCTTCAATAAAGGTCTCATCTTTCTTGTACTTAAAAACTGAAATAGAATCAATCACAGATTGGTCAAGACCAACTGTGTTGATATACCAAATATGATGATCTAATTGAGGACCTTGATCTCCATCAAGAAACTCTTCTTCTCTTCCAAATATTGCAGGACCAACATTTCTTGATCTTTCTCTACGCCTATCATGTCTTCTTCTTAAAATCTTCAGGACAATGGCAAGTACAAAGATTACAACTATCATACATACCATTACAGCCATGGCTACTTTAATGGTGGCCTTTTTTGCTTCTTCTGCAACTCCAGAAGCATCAGGAATAGTGATTTTCGTAGGAGGCGGCAAAGGAAGGGGAGGAAGTGATACCGAAGGCATTTCAGGGGAGAGAAGAGGAATCAAACGAGGGTGAAGGAGTTTAAAGTGGTCTTTTACCAAAACAATTCTTCCACGAAACTCCGTGGTTGAAAAAACAGAGGAGTTGAATGGATCATGGCTGCGTTTTTTGAAGTATTATTGAGAGGAACAGAAAAACAGTTGAGAATGTAGAATAAATGAAGGTGTTGCATTGATGGTTATGGAGAGAGAGGTGTTTTCTGGGGGCAATGTTTTGGTTCTCCTGGAAATCTTGATAAGGACAGTTATCTTCTTTGCAAGAATTGAGCATTTACTTGGTAGCTTCGTTTGCATGTCAAGTCAATGGTGCAATTTGGGGTCATTTACGCGTAAAACTTTGTATGTTGTTCCTATTTTTTTTTTATTAAATATCATTATATAAATATTATAAAAAATTAACTCCGTATCGTATTATAAATTTATATTTATGAAATCATATAAAAAATTTACGGTTATAAATTAGTGAGGTTTGGATGAATCAGTGAAACGAGTCTATTAGACTAATGTTTTTTTTGTCTGAATTCCTGGTCTCCCCGACACATTGGCCAAGACTAATCTGGGTTTGGAGCGAAAGACATATCTCAATGTTTTTTTTGTCTGAACCTCCAGTCTCCCCGACACATTGGCCGAGACTAATCTAGGTTCGAAGCGAGAGACATGTCTCCTCCCTCACGGGGGCGACTCTCTTCAAATTTAAATCTGAGTTCAAATTTTTATAGAAGGGTTGGATTGTGAATTCAAGATTAATTTTCTGCCACATATGATTAAACTCTTATTATAATAATGTTTCGTTTGTTACGAAAATTAATTTCTTTCGAAAAATATTTTTTATATTTTTAAATTTTATTTTTTAAAATTGTATTTTTTAGTATTTCATACTTAATATTTAAAAATACAAAGAAAAATATAATTATATATTTTAAATAAGAAGATATCTTTTTACAAAAATATATCAAGAATAATTATTATTTTTTCGTTAATTTTTAAATTATAATTTTATTTATTAATTTTTTATTGGTACTAAAGGTTAGAAAACATAAATATATTTTTCCAAAAAAATAAATTCGTCTATACAAATGGTGCTTGAAAGTCTTTTCAAATTGACTTGTTATTATTAGCAAAAATAACTTACCAATAATAATTTCTAGCATATCGAAACGATTTGACAATTCAGATTAATGAATCATCAAAGTATCAATTTGTTTACAACTCAAACTCTCTTCCACTATTTAAACTTGCATAACTTTGTGTAGTGTCTGTCATATCGTACCGAATTGGCGGGTCAGTTTGTGACAACCTTGAACTATAAATACTAAAGCTAATAGAAATGACATCTATTTAGTGCAAGCAAGCAAGAAAGGAACCTTGTCCGATGAAAGGCAGGAAAAAAACAATCTGCCAGTCTGAATCTCCCAATTAAGGAAACTTAATTAAGTTGAATCCCAACAAACAAATCCAATTATATTATAATGTGTAAACATCAATCATTTTAATTTTACAAGTTAATAAAACCATTTCTTGCGGAACTCTCTCTCTCTCGATTTTCACCTAATCCACCACCTTCCTTTCACGTCTCCCACCAACATTCTCATCAAACCCTTTAACCATATTTGCCAACAAAACCATTAACCATAACCAGAATTTCTTATCTTTCCGAGATATTCATGGCTGCATCGTGGGCATCGAGCAATGAAATGTTGATCGGTGCTTTACTATCATCACCAAAATCAAGCAATATTGACCTCATGCAAAACTGCGATTTACCTCCACCATTGAAGGTCTTTTCTGGCTCAGACAAGACTGTTTTATCATCTATGAATAGGGTTTTTAGTTTGATGGGTCGTGAATATAATAATAGAAGTTACGAATACGGTGATGAAGGTGGTGGAGACGAGAAACTTGGAGTGTTGAAGGCATTAAGATTGTCACAAACAAGGGCTAGAGAAGCAGAAAAGAAGGCATTAGAGTTGGAAAAAGAGAGGGAATATGTTTCGAAAGCTTTGTGGAGAGAGTCGTTGAATGTCTTGGGTTATAAGCAATGTGTGAGGGTTCTTGAGGTTGAGGTTTTGAAGCTGAAACAACAAGGAATGATCAGAGAGGAGAAAGAGTATTGTGAGGATGGAAGTGGTGGTGGAGAGTCTAATTGGATTGTGGCTTTAGCCCTGTGTTTTGGGATTGCTGGTGTGGGAATTGTTTTTGGATACAAGTACTTGTTTTGAGATGAGATCACATTGGTTTTGTAAAGGTTGTACCAATCGAATGTATATGAATATTATCCGCATTTTGTACCGAATAGATCCTGTTTTATATTGATTTAATATAATACCAGTTCAAACATTGACTAGTAAAACGAGACTGGACAGCCGATTCACCGGTTCAACCAATGACTAATTGTAATGTAGACACTACATTCTCAAATCTTACCCACTTCAAGTCCAAGAAAGCTTTGGAAATCATAGAGAAGATGAGGAGTGGTTGATTATAGGTCAGTGAAATTACACAAATGGCATCTGGTGATTAGGTATTCTAGATGACATGGCTATTTACATGAATGCTAAGCTACCATATTAACATATATATATATTTTCTATATACAAATCAATACAAAATTCAGTCATCAACTGATGGCCATGTGAACTGTCCTCAAATGGGCGTAGCAGCTATCACTGGAATTGTAATACGCTAAACAGACCCAGCAAATATGCCTCCCACACTTGCACTCCACGTGATTGCAACCATCCACTTTCTCAATTGTGTAGCCACACACGGGGCAGGTTTTCACATTCTCTCTTCCTCTGCGCCAGTCCTTCAGTGAAAGATCAGGATCTTCTTTGAACTCCCGGTACTTCTCACACGACAGGTAGGGATGATACTCCAAGTGACACCTCGTACATGTCTCGGCGCGACAAGCCCCACATACGAATGGTTCGCCATATGTTTCCGGACCTGAAACTCGATAGACGGATGGGCAGTCCGGAGATGGACAAAACCTTAAAGTTCCTCCACTTGATGCCACGTGTGATGCCAAGGAAGCTCGGAAGAGTTCCTCAAACTTCTCATTTGATAACAGATGCTTTATATCAGCAAGTAATACAGGAGATTTGCAAGTGGCACAGCATACCGGGAAACTATCCATGTTTTTAATGGCAGATTCAAATTGTTCAACCAAGCACAATCGACAGAATATATGTGCGCAACCTCCAAGCTGGTAACCATCCTCAACATCACACAAGCATATGGAGCAGGCAGATTCAGCATCACGCACATCAGCAAAACCATGTTTTGCTTTTGCTATCTCCAAGATTAATTCTTCTGCCTTCTGCTTCAACTCTTTGCTGCTCCGAACAGAGATAACATGGTGGCGAGTGCTAAGAGTGAATTCTGCCCCGGGTATTTTTTCTTCGAGTCCTCGGAGGTCTGGCCCGAATTCATTAACAACAGACTTCATCAAATCGCCAGGAAGACCTCTGCCTCTTAGATTGATCTCAAGTTGCTTGTTTTCATGATGGTCCAGAAGGTTCTCAACCAGTTTCTTCTGGGCTTCAGCCACTCTTTCTGAAGAGCCAAAGACCTTTATGTTCAAGGTCTGCCTATCAAACAAAATGTAAGTTCCAGTTTCTCGCTGTATCGACTTCAACAGACCTATTCCGAATCCAGAAAAGAGATATTGCCTGATAGCCGCAGAGAGACTGGCATGGTTTATGATTTGTCCATACATGAGCTGTTCCAGCGGCCGCCTCATTTCAGCTACAATTTTAGTAGCATTAGCAGATATCTTAACCCGGAAAGAACCATTCTCATTCTTTTCTAGAACGCATTCCACACCTGAGAAATGAAATACATCCCAATGAGCAAGGACTTTACGACAGATATCAATCAATACATCGTCAGAGCAAAAAAAACAAGAAAAAAATTTCAGGCAACATAACTGTGACAATTGAAGAATCCGGAACTAGAATGGAAACAAAAAAAGAATTTCAACAAACCTACTTATACGATTTATGCATGCACGGGTGTATAAACATGTATGAGTGTGAATCAAAAAACTGCTATCTTACGGAAACATTTATATAAACAAGGCCATAGAATGGAAGAAACAGTCATAAAAGAATACGAAGCAAAGTCAAGGAATTTACAAGATCCAACTGATTCTGTATAAAGACAACAGGTTGGATGGACGTGACCAAAAGAATCATGAGAAATTTGATAAACCAAAAATAAATTTAAAGTTAGTAATACCATGTAAACTCTTGTAGCTTGCAATCACAGAATCCAACTGATTCTTGATAGCAAAATAGATGGATGCAGAGCAGGACAAAGAGCTTTGGAACAACTGCTGACACCTTACTTTCTGCCATGGAAGACAACCAGACAACACAGTTCCTTCCAGATGCCCCAAAGCTTTTGCTGCCTCCAAATGTAATCTTCCTTCAAAAGTGATCAAGGCTCTCGTATTGGCATCCTTAGGTTCAGGTTTCCAGACTTGCACTCTAAAAGAGCTAGAATTAGGATCACTTGTAGGCATAAAAGAAGAGATTTCCCTCAGGAGTGCTTCTTCACAAGCACTTTCTGGAGGATATTCTACGGCATCACCCCTTACCAAGAAGAAGTCCAAGATTTTCCTCTTCGTGGCACTCCTCAAGACATCTAAAACATCAGCTTCAGAAAGTTCTTTATCAATTCCAATCAGAAGAATACAATCTGCAGATTTCCTACTGATTACAGATCGAATATATCGATTTCCTATAACCAAGATGGAGAAATCATTCATCATATAACTGACATCATTTATGTCACATTTCACAATCCCAAACCCCTTGCTAGATCTACGCGGCCAAGAGACTTTTGCTTTAATAGCAGGAAACGGAAAAGACTTGGTATCACCTCCAAAAGTTTTTTGGCATGTACAAACCTTCAACGGGGAGCCCCTGAATGCAACTTCGTTTAATTGAACAACCCTTCTGACAGCATCAGGATTAAGAAATGTTACACTTCCCCATTTTTCCTTTAGGTCTCCCTTTTGAGCAATATTAGTTGTCTTGTGAACACTACACACTAGTCCAGCCGTATATTTCTCAAGAAACATCAAAAGTTCTTTATCATCAATTGTATCAGCTTCTGAATGAAAGATGTCCACACTCAAGCATCTTTTTTCCAGCTCCAAATGCTTTATTTCAGCACCAGCTCCAAAAAGCGCTACAGCAGATGAGCCACTGGTACAGCGATAAAGGCCTTTTTCCACGCATTCATTAAACAAATATCCCCGTTCATACTCCAAAGCCTTGTTTACAAGGTTGAACACTGTTTCAATGTGCTTCGAGGTAGCAAACAACAGAACCTCATTTTTCTCAACATTAACTTCTATCTCAATTCGTTCATCACCACAGGTAGTCTTAATGCTTGATATAAGAGAAGAAAGACTCCTATTAAATTTCCCACAAAATCTTTTGAGCAAGATACTGCTGAAACCACTAATCAATTTGACTTGCAACTGATGACTTTGCATCATAGCAGCATCAAACAAGGGTGGAGGACAAATTGTGGACAATGATTCAAAGTCAATCGCAGTTACACAGACCAAATGTTGGCTAGAAGTCACTAGGATTTCTCCAAAAACAACCCAATTAGGCTTTTCGCCAAATGATAGCAATGAACAAGAAGGGTGTAGCTGAAAGTGCTGTCCAGATAATGCCACCTCATAACCAAACCGATCATAGCCAGAGTACATTGCCACATTTTCTGCAAGAGCAGAAAGTATGACCTTCTTCAAAGTTTTATCATGGTCAGAAAACTTAATAGGATTCCAACACCAATAAGATGGAACTATATAATTAAGTTCCTTTTGGAGGCAGACTTCCAATTCCTTGACCATGTCTTGGCATCTGCGCATGGTCTTTGCATTAATGCTGTTCTCCCAACACCATTTATTTTTCCTTCCATAAGCCACTGACTCCCATTCTTTGTAAACAGAAAGAAGCGTGAACAGATCTCCTTCACGATGGCAAAACAGAACCTTCAGACGATCAGCTTTTAGCTTGTCATTATCAGTACCAATTCTGCAAAATATGCTACTTGCATTTGTCATAACAGCGGCAAGAACAAGACCTTCTTTACCCAAGTAATGTCGAAAGGAACTGAGGATAATCTTCCCAAGTCGAGGTTCAATACCCAATTTAACCAACTGACGACCCTCCTCTGTTAATTCATAGAAACTATTTTTCTGTACAATGGCACCCAACTGTACAAGATTAAGAGTGGCCTTGTCGATAGCTTTGGGACTCGGAGCATCAACAAATTGAAATTCCTCCACATTCTTCAATCCCAAAGCAAGGATTCTCAGGACAGCTACACCAAGATGAACTCTACGAATCTCAGGCTGCTGATTAAGTGGCATCAATTCAAAGTCGGCTTCGGAGTAAAGTCTATAACATTTTCCAGGTCCTGTTCTTCCAGCACGACCAGCTCTTTGTTGAGCAGAACTCTGGCTGACTCTACAAACCTCAAGCACATTCATGCCAGTGTTTGGATCAAAATTACTCTCTTTGAGCATGCCTGAATCGACAACATACCTTACCCCAGGAATTGTAAGAGATGTCTCTGCAAGATTGGTGGCAAATATAACTTTCCTTTTCCCAGGATAAGTCTCAAAAACACGACATTGATCTTCATAAGAAAGTTTTCCATGAAAAGCCAACACAACTGCAGTTGGGGATATAAATTTCTCACATGCCCAATCTACTTCCATTTGAGAAGTCAAAAAGGCGAGGATGGCACCGTCAGCCTCTGTTTTGTGAATCTCTGTAGCCACCCTCACAACTTCATGAACATATGGAGCAACAACACCTGAAGAAATCCCCTCATTGTGAAAAGGGACATATCTAATGTCTACTGGGTAATTCCTTCCCACCACATGAAAGATTTTACAATCATAAAAGTAACCCGAAAGCTGTTTGGCATCAGCTGTTGCAGACATTATGACAAGCCTCAAATCATTTCTACGGATAAGTAAACATCTAATCCTTTCCAAGAGAAGATCTGTATTTAAGCTCCTTTCATGAGCCTCATCAATGATGATGCATGAAATCCCAGATAAATTGCTATCATTCATATAGTGCTGCAGTAAACAGTGATCTGTCATGTATATTACCTTAGAATCAAATCTTTGCTGGGATGAATATGAAGGATAGCAAACAACTGAGTTGTCTTTGTAGCACCGCAAACTTTCTTCTTTAACCCTGTCTGCAAGTGAAATTGCTGCAATCTTCCGAGGCTGTGTGCAGACAATGGCCTCATTTCCAGCTACCCCAGAATCAGCAAGGAACTGGACCAATTGGGTACTTTTTCCCGAGCCAGTCTCCCCTATCAAAACCATTACCTGCACAACAAAAAAGACTAATCATGTGAGCAGTTGCAAACAAATATCTGTCACTAAATAAAGATATTGCACTTTCCACTATGAAGTTTTAAGCTTTGAACATATGGTGCAAAGAAAAAACTCCAAAATCTTATGTTCACCCAAAACCAACAAAATCTATTACATGACTTATATGCCAATTGCTCATGTTAACAACCACACCAATTCAATTCAACAACAAAAAGGTGTCAAACTTTTCATTTTCTGTTGACAAAACAGAGCTAACAAATTCCAGATTTTCAAATAAAAAAAACGAAATTACCACATGGCGAGCATAGCACGCCTATCATCTTACATTCACAAACAAGCCAATTCAATTCAGTTAGCAACATAAATAAACCAATAACAACAAAAACGCCATAGAGTTTTCACCTTCTATCAACTAACACAACTCAAAATATCTCTCCTCCTCATCCAACATTCAAAACCAGAACAATTCAATTCACCAACAAATAAAAAAGCACAAACCAACAATAACTAGACCAAAAAAGCCACAAAATTTTGACCTGCATTTGCCTAATACAACTCAAAATCTTCCTCCTACACTCGTAAATCGGTAACCCATCTTCCAACCTCCTAACCTCCCTCAAGACAATATCACAAACCCTCTCCCACTCAACCTCCCCTTCCATTCTCATCACCTCCACATCGCCACCATTTCCTCTCCCGCCTTCCACATACTCCAACAAACACCTCATCCCCTCCTTAAATTCCGAAACCCGTGTCGCAACCACTCTCAACTCCTCCTCCAAGGCTCTCCTCACCCGCACAAGCTCACCCCACTCTCCCAACTTATTATTCTTCCACCTCATCCTCCTCTCCACGTCAGCAATCTCATCACTCTTCTCTTTCACCTTCAACTGCCACTTTCTCACCTCCTCCCCTTCCATCAACTCAGCCATGTGGCAAATAAACAAATTTTTCAACGAATCATTCAATTCAACACTATCAGACGGAACCGAGTGCCTCGACTCTAACCGCGGGACCAATTTATGTATCCCTCGTAGACGTAGACTCCAAATATCGGTGATGAAACTGAGCGCGTGCGCCCACTCGCGGAAGTACACCGAGGCAGTTGATGATGTGGCGGGAAAATAGGTGTGATCGGGCGGCGGATTGCACTGAGAAATAACGGCGTCGAAGTCGACGGAGCTAGAGTTTGGCGAACGGAGACGGATTATGAAATTGGGCGGTGCACGGGCGGGGGAAGGCGGCGGAGGTGGGCGATGGTGTGGCCACGGTGGGGGACGGCGGCCGCGGTTGTACGAATTAGGAATCATGAAGAATATGAATTATGATACCCTAGAAAATTGGGAATTGCGAAATTCGGGAAATCAAAATTGTGAAATCTTTATCTGAGAGGTGAAGGTCGGAAATATATAGTGCAGTGAGAGTGTATAGTACGAATAAAGTGTGTGGGGTTTAGTCTTGTTCGCCACGTCAGCAAACTGGGTTTGTGGATGATCTAACGGATGACAGTTGGAGTATGAGGGTAATCTTGGCCGTTGGATATGTGCTACGGTTAAGGAGAGATGATTTTTTAATGTTTCTGATTCGTTTAGACCGTACTTTGGAATTGACTACAATATTGTTGCAGATTCGGCCACGATGGACATTTTGTAGAATTCACTTAATTATTTTTTCATTTTAAAATATTATAAAAATTAAATCAAATATATTTATTAAACGAAAGAACAAATCAATAAAAAACGAAATTCTAAACAGACACGTATAGTGAAACACATACAACAGACTCTGATACTCCAATAGAATAGAGTCTCACAAATCGACCACTATAATTCATCAGTTGAACATCTATAATTAAATTTCCGGAACCTCAACTATAAAGGATTTTTGCCGGAGACAGTCGAGACACGGGCCCCTTAAGCCTGTCACTGGTCGTCCGTCGTACCGCCGTTTACATGTTCGTTTAAGTCCGAACCATAAACGTGCCCCATTTTTTTGCGCTTCGTCTCCAAATACCTCATATTCTCCTTAGTTATTGGAGTCAGTAAGGGGACTCTGCCTGCAACTGCTAGACCATAACCTTTGAGTCCAACATACTTTGCTGGGTTATTTGTCATCAGCTTCATCGTCCGAACACCGAGATCTCGTAATATCTACAACAAGAATATATTAAACATTTAAGGAACTTACCAAGATCAACGATTTCTGGAACCGAGTACGCTCTGAAATGTTAAGAAGATAGTACCTGGGCGCCAATACCATACTCGCGAGAATCGACAGGTAAGCCAAGCTCCTCGTTAGCTTCGACTGTATCACGCCCGTCGTCCTGTAGATTGTAAGCTCGGAGTTTGTGGCCCAAGCCAATTCCTCTACCTTCATGTCCCCGAAGATAAACCAGTACGCCCCTACCGGCTGCCTCAATTTGCTCCATTGCTAGTGCTAGCTGATTCCCGCAGTCACATCTGGCCGACCCAAAAATGTCACCTGTTAGGCATTCAGAATGAACCCTCACTAGAATATCTTTCCCGTCACCAATTTCTCCCTGTGTATACAATAAAAGATCATTACATTTGACACCATCAGAATCAGAAAGAAAAATGCAGGAAAAATGCTATTCAATGAGTTGTATTCCATTTTGTTTCATTGCTGCAATAAGAAACTCCACTATAGACTAAAATAACACAACTTTGTGCTCAAGACTACGGATATGAACTAAACTATCGTGTTTTCAAATCAGAATTGAATGTTTATTCAAAGCTTCAAACAATATACGCTCTTCAGCTCGTGTTGCAATGAAAGGGATGAAATGACTTACTTTAACCATAGCTATGTGCTCAATCCCATCCAGAACTGATTTATAACAGTATGCTTTGAAAGGTCCCCACATTGTGGGTATTGGTGCAGCAGCAGCTAATTCAACCAGTCTATCTCTTTTTCTCCGATACCTGTCAAGTCAGATTCGGAAAACATTGTTTGCAATCAGGTAGAGTTTGGATTAGAATTAATAGGAAAATATTGCAATTAAAACATCCATTTGGGAACAAAAAATTCAAGAAGCAACTGGCTCCATCAAAGTTAACATTAATAAGAAGGTAGGATCATTCACATAAAACTCCGATACCGTATTTGTATACCTTATTAGATCAGCTATGGAAATTATTTTTAAGCCCTTTTCTTGTGCAAATTGACGAAGCCTTGGTAATCTAGCCATAGATCCATCATCATCCACAATCTCACATAAAACTGCAGCAGGCTCTAATCCAGCCAACACTGCAAGATCAACTGAGGCTTCTGTGTGTCCAGCTCTTTTTAAAACCCCTCCTTCCCTGTATTTCAACGGGAAAATATGTCCTGGGCGATTGAAGTCATCAGGTTTTGAATCTTTTGAAGCAAGAGCTACCACTGTTGTTGCCCTATCACGGGCAGAGACTCCTGTTGTTGTGCCATGCTTTGCATCCTATACACCAGAATGCACAATACTAGACATAAGAGACAGCCAATGTCATTGAAAATTCTATGGTGTACGAAGCAACTAAATTGTAGTGACATAAATGCTATAACTGCAACAAAACATATGGAAATCAAGTTGGCAATGAAGGCATCGGAATAATCTCTATCAGTATATGTTTCTACAAATAAAATTCATCTTTAGAGGAAGAAAAGTCCACATACCACTGTTACAGTGAATGCTGTACAAAGTTTTTCCTCATTCTCTTTCTGTGTTACCATTAGAGGAAGTTCAAGTCTCTCTAAATCTTCTTCTTTCATGCTCACACAAACTATTCCGGTTCCATGCTTGACAATGAATGCCATAGCTTCAGGTGTCACTTTTGATGAAGCCATTATCAGATCTCCTTCGTTTTCTCTGTCTTCATCGTCGACAACAATCACCATCTGCACAGTCAGATTAAATTACCAAGTCATACTTGTTTACATGAGTTCCAATGCCAAACATGCAAGTTTTCTTGTTTACGATTCAATATTAAAGAAGACTAACCTTGCCCTGGCGAATGTCATCAATGGCCTCTGGGATTGAGGTGAATCCTCCAGTAGGACAATCAAGGTCATATTCATCACTATTTGCGTGAAATCCATTAACTGTTGGAGCCATTTCCGCAGAAAGTGTTCCGAAACTTATAGCATCAGGTTGTAACTCGATTCCAGGAATTCCAGGAGACAAATTTGCCATCGAATTGAGCAAAGTGTCTTGTCTTGGAATCCCATTGCCATTTGTGTAAGATAAAACCTCACCTTCTCCGGATACCAACGAAGCTCTTGCTCTACCAACACCTTTGAAACTCAAGTATAATTTTCCGCACAGATTACTCGATACCGAATCAGGTATGGCCACAATGGTAGAGAATGGATTCAAACCATGCTGCCCAACATAGCCTCTAAACACAGAATGAAAACAAACATTAATTGCATGCACCTCAAAAAAAGAATCTAAAGCCTAAACATCATATTGTAAAAGACAACAATTAACAAATGCATCCCTAACTTTACAAAAATTCAAAATTAGAACTTTACATACATCACAAACTAAAATCACTAAAACCTCAACAGCTCATTCAATAAACTAATCCACAAAGCAAAACAAATTCAATTCATCAACATTTCTAACTACTTCTACTAACAGAAGAAATAATAACACACACAGACTGACAGATTACATAGTAATAAAAAAAGCTAAGAAAGCACAAGTCTTTTTTCCAAATAATCTTTTTTCCAAATAATAATACACCGAAATACAAAATACAAAACCCATGTGAAATAAAAATAAACTTCCTAACTTGAATCAACAAAAACAATAAAAGCAGTCACCTTAAACGTGACAAAGGCAAAGACGAGCTGAACAAATTAGAAGAAGCCATGTCTGAATAAAGTCCAAGTAAGAGTTCTTATTGATACGATAGTGTAATGTAAGAGAAAATTAAGAGTTTGGTCGATAGTGTTAGGAGCAAAGTTGGTTTATGGGTGGGGAAAGTGCTGTCGTTTTACTTCATCACCGCCATACACATAAGCTATGTACGGCGTGGCTGTGAATGACTCTAGATGACGTGGCATCTTATATTAGATAGGCCTGTTTCTCTTTTACACTTTCTGGGATTTGTGTGGTCTAGTTTGTTCCCGCTAAACGGTGTCGTGTGGGCTGACACTGTCGTTATAATCTCTACTAGAACATCCGGGACACGTATGCGATGCTCTTCTGAGTTAGGGCCCATCAATAATGGTAAATCCCATACAGAGGTTTATTAAGGTATCAATTCAGTATTCTACTAACTTTTTATCTATAAACTTCAACTCTTTAAAATCTTTCTAATGCTATAAACTTCATCATCCACTTTAATACTTAATTAGTTCGGATCCACAATTATCATAATATCATGGAAGAGAAGTTAAAAAAAATTATGTATTAAAATTTATTTTTTAAAAAACTTAAATTTAAGATAAAAAATAAAATTTTTATTTATTTATTAAAATAAAAAATAATTTTTTCTTAAAAAAATATTTTACAAATATTGGGCTCCATTATGGAGCCCACATATCTATTTTGGAGCACATTAGGGAGAAGAAGCGCTTCACTCCTATGAACCTCTCCCTAATGGGAAAGGTTCATATGAGT
>CANYCX010042055.1:0-13279 GCA_948193385.1 Breynia disticha f. nivosa
TTATAGAATCTTGTTCTATACTCAAAACCTAACAAAACCCTACATAATGTACATAAAATACATCAATTTACAACAATGATTCATCATTTACCTTAAATCCCATAGCTTTTTGACCTAGAGAGAGAATAGGACGATTGGAGGTCAGAATATGGTTGAATCTCGTGTAAATTTGTTGGTTTGATGTTAGTTTACTGATAGGAATGTCTAGAAATGGTTGGGGAATTGTTTTGGAAGTGTTTTGGTAGATAGAGGGGTGTTATGACCCGTTTGAAGGAAGTCTCGGACATTTAATGACATGTACTGACCCTCGATAACGTTCATTACGGGTTAAATAACGTTCATTATGCACTGCAGGATTTTCTGAAAATCTGCCAACAGTAACGTTCATTACTCCCCATGGTAATGAACGTTACCATAGCTAAGGTTCATTACCCAGGATGGTAATGAACGTTACCAAGGCCCAGACTGCACTACTTGGTCATTTTCAACTCTTTTCGATTCCCGATACGCGTATACTCTTATATACACATTCCTAAACTTGAATAAACATCTTTCCAACTAAATTAACACCCATTGACATCAATTTTAACATCATCTACACTCATTCACATAATCACTCATTATACTTAAATGTCCTTGAATCTTAACCTTATCCTCTCGATTTAGGCTCGATAAATTTTTGGGGCGTTACATTTTTTATTATACATGATTTTGATTTTTCTTATTATTTTTTATGTTTCTAATATTTTATATTTTTATACTAATTTATTCTAATACTTGTTAAAAATATAATTACACTACATATTAAATATATATGGGCTATGTATTGTTATTCATATATTAACATGCTATAAATTATTATATATATTTTTAATGAATTTGTTTTAATAAGTTTAATGACTCTAGTGATTTATATTTTTTTCTGATTATATGTAATAATTCTAGTAGTATAAATTAAAATAAAATAAATTTATATTTTTTTTGTATATTATGTTTTCTATATTTAGATGTATACTTTATATATTTTTATGTAATCAATTTTGGAAATATTGATATAATATAAATTAAATATATACTGATTAAAAATTAAATATATAGTTATCTCATTTAATAAATATTTGTTCTGTCTTTATTGCTATTATACATGTTCATGTTTTTTAAATGTTAGTCAATATCAACCTGATAACAATTTTTGAATTTTAAATGATTTATTTTATTGTTTATTTTGATATAAAGTTAATAACAATACATTATGATATTTTTATTATTTTAATGAAATTATATATATAAACTTAATAATTTATGAGTTTTAATGTCAATGTAAATTTTAACAACATTATCTCATTTTGTAAATATGTTTTATGATTTTTGATATAATATATGTGCAATGTAAACTTAATTATAATAATTTTAAATTATATATTGTGTAATAACTTGTTTTACATGTTTTATAACACATGTTGAAGATGTTAATATTGTGGGACTAAAAATTTATTTTCATTTATTCTGAATATTTAATCAAATCATGAATAGTTATATAATAAACTTGAAAGATTTAATAATTTATCAAAATGTAAAAGATATACAAATGAAAATCTCAATACAAAAGTCAAACCAATTGACTCAATTGAAAACTCTTTTACAAAACTATGCACTTTTAACAGATACGTGCTCGAATCCTCCTCGTGAAATCCTGCAAGACCTTCACAACATTAAAACAATATATAGGGGTGAGTATATAAAATATACTCAGTAAGTGATAAACAAATTATTGTTAAAATGAAGTGCAGGAAAAACTTCAGTCAGCACGAGGCTTGCTCGATGAACATGAGGACGTGCTCATCTCTGATTTCCCAATTGGCACGGGTCGTGCCATGTTTGAGCACGTGTCGTACTCTTCTCATATTTCTTACAACACAAAGACGTGCTGGTCAACATGGGGTCGTGTTGAGTTTCAAAAATACCTATTTCATTCTGTTTGTAAAGGATCAGAACACATCACTCAATCCTTTTAGTTTCATATTCATTCTAGGCATATCCTAAGCCATTTCACACAGAAAGAACACTCATCTTTACACATAACATAATCACAATATAGTATGTATAATTACAAAACCACCTAACTCATTATACATAACCAAACAAATCAAATCACACAGAAATTTGCACACAGCCTAACATGATCACACATAGAATATCATATCAAAACAACACACAACATTAACCCCATACATTATCCCGATCACACAAATCAATATCCACACAGGATAACACACAGTAAGCACTAACCACACAAGTTTATATCACACAAATATTCATACCGTGGCATTATACATTGATGAATGTAAATATATGCAATGCTAATGCAAATCCACACAGGATTGTACCCGGGTTTTCATCCTCTATTCCACACAGGAGAGGATACCTCTATAGCACACAATAGAGGTTTAGCACACAGCCTGAGCACATAGCTCAGAGCATATAGCTCGTATCAGGACAACATAAAACATGTCTAGGACAGCACACAACATGTCTTTTTATCTACACAGGAATCGTGTCACACAGATGAAATGCAACACATGTGAATGTATATGCAACATTCATATCAATAGCACACAACACTGCTCACACAGAGCATATAACATAAACACACATAATCACATAGATCATATATGCACATAATTCATTTCTTTCTTTGTATGCCTTCCACATAGTATTAAGTTCATAAGTATGCAACATAATGAACATTTAAGGCATAAGACATAACCACATAGATCATAATCTATTAAAGGATAAAGCTTTCTTATTGAACACATAAGTTAATTTCACAAAGGCATACAATTCATATTCCATATAGGAATCACATAGCAAAATATATGATCATAATAGTCCAACATAAATCATTCATTTTATGATCCTTAAATCAATTCACATAGCTTTATTCACATCCAAGTCTTTTAGACTTATCTTTTCTTTCATTTTCATACTTAAGAAATATGAATTTAATCATACTTATGCTCACATAGTAAAGATCATCATAAGTAAGCTTAACTTACTCATCCATAGCAAAACTCAAGAGCATTATCCAAGAACATTAGCATTTCACATAGCATTCTTGAAAACTTGAACACTATTAGTAAGTGTAAACCACTTACCTCATTTACGTAACATCAACATAGAACTAACTGCAATCCAAGCTCCAATTTTAAGCTCCTATTACCGAATTTTCATACAAATATATCAACCACATAATAGAGTCAATAACCTACTGGAACCTAATAACTCCACATTTTTCTCGTCATCAAAATCCCCATTTCATTCAATTAGGTAATTTTCCATAACCATTCATTATTAAGGTTACTAATCCCTCTAAACCAATTAGATAGCAAGCAATAGATTTACATTAAATTCATCTCTTCCCTCTCAAACCACAACCTCATGATTTTGTCGTTACTCATATTATAGTAGAAATATAGTTGAAGACAGAAAGAAGAAGAGTTTACCGTGTATGTGACTATGTTCCATGATAATTCAACATCTTGAGCTGGGAATAGACTTTCAATCGCTCTCTAGGGCTTTCTGTGTTTGTTTTCTTAGTTTTCGTAAGTTTCCATCAGAAAATGAATACTAAAATCGAACCCACAATTTTAATCTAAATGGCACTACCCACTCAATCCTGGGCACGAGCCATGCCAATTTGCTCGAGCCACCTCTTCTCCTGGCACGGTTCAACATCTCAAACACGGTTCATGCTTCTTCCTCTCTATCAACCAATTCTGATCGTGTCAATCATTCTTAGGCACACCTTGTGCCATTTCCTCGTGCCAACCAAGTCACCTTTCAAAGCATGGCACGGTACAACATTCTACAAGTACAACACATATTATTCCATTCCACTTCAATTTATTTTCCCTATTAATCATATATTTTTTTCATTTTTTTGTTTTTATTTTCAATTAATTTCATGGCTTTTCAAATATTTTATATGTTGAATACAAACTTAAAAACAACTTATTACATTTTTATTATTTTTGATGAAATTATTTTCAATCAATGTTTTATATGTGTTCAATATAAATTTAATAGTAACATTTTCTAACTGTATAGAGTGTGTAATAACTTGTAACACATTTTATAAGCATATTAAAGATGTTAATATTTTCCATTGTTGAATATAAACTTATTAATAATTTATTATTTTATATGTACATATATTGTAAGCAAACTAAAGATATTGACTTATAGATAATTTTTTTGTTTTAAAGTGAATGTCATTTTTATGTAAATTTAAAATTAATTTTATATACTTAAAAACTGAGGTATATTAATTAGTTTGTGAATAAATAAAATATATATAAATATTAAATTTATTCACTTAAAAATTAAAACTTGATATGTATGTCATGGAGGTTTAAACTTTAATATGATATTTAAAGGATTTTTTTTATTATTTTAATTATTATACCCATGAAAAAAAATAAGTAACAATTAGTTAGTTGACTGTCACCTCAACCGAAGAAAATTAGGATAATTAGTATTCAAGTATAGTTAATATGTAACATTCCCATCTTTAAACCCTATTATTAATAAAATAATTAAAATGATTAATTAAATTTATAGTTTAGTTGATAAATTAAAGAAAAAAAGAGGTTTAATATGAGTTGATATATAGTTGATTAAAGGTATACATATATATAAGGAAAAATATTCAGAAAAATCAAAGAAATATCAAAAGTAACGGTTGGCAAAAGTACACATTGTGGATAGCCACAATGTGTAGTCAATGAAAGTACACATTGTGGACAGGCACAACATGTAATTAATGAAAAAATACACGTTGCGGACAACCACAATGTGTAGTGCATTGATGACCACGTGTAGTATTGAAAAGTGACCAATTTTAGTGAATCTTGAAAATTAAAGCATGACAAGGCTCAATTGTTCGTTTATAAAAGGAAATGGAAGCAGGTGAACACTCAAAATGAGCAAAGGGAAGAAAAATGAGAGAGAGAGCAAAAGATAAAGAGAGAAATAGAGGAAAGAAGAGAGAGAAATATGGGAGAAAGAGATATTTAGGGTTTAAGAGAGAAAGAGAATTTGTGGTGGAAAAGATGAACACCGATCATAAGGAATACAATATAAAGGATTAGAAACTTATAATGGTAAGATTTATTACCGAATTATTATTTGTTTAATTTTTAGGAATTTATACGGATATGTGGATTTGAGATATAGTTAAGTATGATATTGATTCATATGAGAATTATTCGTGTTTATAGGATGATTTTATTGGATATCGAAATCAGGATCGAAGTTTGGAGGAGCCTAGGATATTGCGAATATACGGGTGAGTAATCCAGACTCACTTTTAAATACAGTTATAAGTGTGATCGCTTGAAGAAAAAGATAATTGAAGGACATGCCATGTTGATTGTGTGATTAGTTAGAAATATGGATTATATGAGAATTGTTTGAATTGCTAGAGTGTGAGAAATTGTTGATGAGACGTGAAGGGGTTGCACATATGCTTTGAGGATGATAGACAAAATGCTTGTTTGATTTACTTGACTTTAAATGATGCATACATGTTAAACATAGAAAGATAAATTTATCTGCACAGTGAAAAAGACAACATATACATATCTATGGATGATATGAGATGATAAGAAATATATGATTATATGTGAAATCCTAGGAAAAGATTATAAGAAGTACAACTATGAGATTAAGTCATACAAATGAAAACAAAAATAATAAAATAAGAACATATGTTTTAATGAAACACTGAATAATAGATATGTCAAAAAAAGTACATGACCTTTCATGACTTCACTGTATACACAAAATATAGATATATGATCGTATTCCAGTAAATAAGATTAATAGATTCACATATGAAATTATATAAGAATACAAATGATAAATAAACACAAGATAAATACAGTCTTATGATTTCTAGAGTTATATGATCGATACAGGTCATATATATATGATAGAGTATATGATATTATACATGATATGATACAAAATACACATATATATGCACATGATACATGATATACAGATTGGTGGTGATACAGGATAGGTGGTGTTGATACATACAATGGTGGTGATTGGAGATGGAGGCATAGATTATTATTAGAGACGAGGATATTTCACAGCAGAGTACAATTATTAGAGGCAAAAGTATAACACAACACAATGTATTATCAGAGACAGAAGTACATCACAGTATAACACAGTATAGTACAACACAATAGACACATTACAGTTTAACATGGCACAATATAACACAGTACAGAATGATACACTATAGTATCATATAGTTATATATATATACAGTAATATAGACAATAGAGATAAGCACAATTCACATGTTCATATGATAATATGTATAAAAGAATATAGAATATAGATATAGTTCATAAAAAAGAATACATGACAAGCACATAATACAGAAAAATATACTGATAATATGTCTATATGATAAGATATACGTGTACTCACGTATATAAATAAATTTATAGATTTATAAGAACAAATAGGTTTAAACGATGATAAGTAATTATAGATGATTATTCACTGAGCCTGCAACTCACCAATCGTGATTGTATGTTTTGTTTCAGGAATAAGTATTAGATAAAGGTTTGCTGAAGAGAATCCAGGAAGTTGTCAGCTACCGCTCCTCATTACTTCCTCTCTCTACAACCAGACATGTTAGATATATAGATATATGTACAGACAGTTATTTGCATACTATGTGTGTTTTTCTTGTGATCATATGTTATATGACATAGCTTATGTAGTGTCTACTATAATATTTATAGATATATGAGTGTGTGTGTGTGTGTGATTTATTGTAGGTTGACATTTGGTTCATTATACAAAGATACAACAGATGCATACAAGTCATGCCTAAAAACATGAGCATTATATTCTAGTTGAACAGGAATGTATTAGTATAATACATGGTCGTGCCCATGGGACGTATTACACTAACACGAGCCGTGTTCTAGACCGAGCTATAGGTAGGATGTATACTATTATATGCATACATGAGCTACGATTTCTACATGATTTCTAGAAAAACACTTTCACATGAAAAAGTTTTTTAAAAGTTCCACATTATGAATTAATAGAAAATTTAAATCACATAATTAATACATTAATTAGTTTAAGGTGTTTCCTAAAAACTTAAGTACATAATTTATACCATATACTTTGCAAATAAATAATATGTAGCAAAAAATATTTTAATATCAGAGTAACTTGTAATTAAAAAGTGTAACTAATATATCTGAAATCTACCCAATTTTTAAAGTCATTATGTGGAACTCAAATTTAAAACCAGTTTTCCCTGATAAACAATTTAAATAAAGAAATGATATCGAAAATCAAATTCTTAAAATGGGGAGAGAGAAAATATATACACGCTATTTATACAAAACCTCGGCCCAACCTGTTTCATTTTCAAAATCAAAACACAAGTGGAAGCAAATTGTTTGAAAAACATTCAAACTCAAGTTTTGCGTGTATATACATATCTATACAACAATGTACAAAGCAAAAATAAAAAATGAACTCCGGAGCCAGACCTCTGACGTAAGTCGCAACTGAACTCTGATCACTACTGTCTCTGTCCAAAAGCAGCTACCTACGATTTGCACATCATTTAAACAAACACATGGTTGAGTATTTAATATACTCAGTAAGTATTTTTAGCTTCATTTAGATAAAATGATGTGAAGGAGAAAAATGTAAATCAGCACGAGGACATGCCTAACTTCTTTCACCCTATGGTACCAGATTATACCAACAAACATATCCATTTAATTCACACAGAATTTTGAACCACATAGGTATATATATCTCACTCAGCACACAACAATTTGTTCACACAGAACATCAATATCCACGCAGGATAGCACACAACAATTACAAACCACACAGGTTCTATATCACATAGATATCTATCGTCCAAACAGGAGCTCATTTAATCTCGCACACAGTCATCCAGATCACACAGATCTTATAGCATTATAATAATGCAAATGTATGAAATGTCAATGCTAATGAAAATCCACACAAGATAACCCCAGGTTATTGTCCACCATAGCACACAGCAGTGAAAATCCTTTATCGCAGACAGTAGAGGAATGACACACAACCTGAGCACACAGCTTTGAGCATAAAGCTCGTAAATACGAACAACACACAGCAAGTCCAGGACAACACACAACAAGTCCTTATCCACACAGGATAATCCATATAGGATATCATAGCCACACATGCATCGTGTCATACAATGTTTATGCAATATGTGAATGTATGAATGACATTTGTATCAATATATCTCACAAAATAGAAAGCACAACTCATACAGAGCATATAAGATACCACACAGGTTCACATTTATCATGCTTTTAATAATATCATTCATAGCACACAACTATAGAACAAAGAAAACATGTCAACATCTCACACAGAGTACATTTCATATAAAAACATACCACACAAGTATAACTATCAACAATATATCAATATCAACTCCATGTCAACATTTGTTAATGTAAGCAATACATTCTTTTCAACAATCAACTATACATCATCCATATATCAACCATATGTTAATTAAGGCATATATGTGTCAATCATATATCAACCAAGACATATAGTCAAAACACATACCAATTTCATTCATATCAATGAATCAACAAGACAAGAATTCAATTCAAGCCTTATAACATTCTTTCACTTTGAACTCAAACCATAAAAATCATGTTTAACATACTAGATTAGATGAAATCAATTCTAAATCAACCAATTTTCAGCATAACCTTCACAACTCTTGTAAACCAACTATCAACCACTTACCTTGTTGATTTGGCGTTGATTTCTTGCAAGAATTTGTGTTTCTTCTTGCTAATTCACTTCCTACCCTCAAGAACAAGACCTTTGCTTACTTTCTCAGCTCTCCCCTGATGTATTTCTCTGCAATTTAAATGAAATTTCTTGAATGCCGGTTGATACGTTCAAGCTTTATATTTTTTTCCCAGATTCAGCAATCCACGAGTAGTGGAGAGTGAACTACGCGTGGTTGTAGCGACTGTGCGTAGTTTGCTCTCACTGTGCGTACTTTGCTAGTTTCCAACAATTCTCCTTTTTTCTTGGTTATTTTGTATAATCCTTATATCAATCTTCAATCAACCTTCATATACCTAAGTATAAGCATTTATTTTTCATCATTTTAATACGAAAAATTCCAGGATGTTACATATTAAATCATTTTATAAAATTTTCCATTCTTGCACTGCCGAACCCGTATGTAGAACTCCCCGCCAATTTGTTAAAAACACAAAATAACCAAAAAATACAATGGTAAGTTCAAAGACTTAGTAAACATATACCTCCTATGACAATTAACCATATAATTTCTACGACACTTGTTCGTTAATTATCACACACAATTATTAAATTATGCTCTGTTCACTATACTTATGAATTATCTTAAGAAGTGCCTCAATCTAAAAATCTTGTTGCCTTTTTACTTTCTCAATTAATAAGGTGAATTGTATAAGTATTAAGATAGAGTTAACAATGTACGTTATCTGGAAATAACATACATTATCAACCCTCACTGAATTAACTTAAGGCATGTTAAACCAATTCATAGCACATGTTAACAGGAACAAGGTAACATGCCTTAATCTTGATGATAACGTGCATTACTGAGAAACTCATGTTAACTTACATTATTCTTATAGATAATGTATGTTAATCCTAGCATAAATTCTTAACAAACAACACATATAAGTTAACCCACATTAGGTGGATTGTAAAACCCTTCTAAGATGACTAACGTACGTTATAACCCAAGTCGCGTATGCTATGTATCATTAATTATCATTTATATGCACAAGTTCTCACACTTAAAACATTTCCAACATACATAATACAACATGACATAACAATAATCATTCTCACAGCATAGTCAATCATACCTTATTATAGATCATATTTCATCCATTCACCAATTACATTTAAACTTAACATACATTCACATTTCACAAAGCTCATCATTCACTCACAATACATAAAGAACTCAATCAAAGGCCTTATGCAAAATGTCAATGCGATTCTCTATTCCTCTTTTATGTCAATATGATGCTCTATTCCTCTTTACATTCTTTTCTCTCAATGATTTGGTTGATCAATTTAATGCCTATGTTCACCGAATACTCAAGGTCTAACATAGCACTCTTATCCCAATTGCTCACCAAATACTGAAGGTTTAGCAATGGGGGTATTGATTAGGTCCACTGAATACTCAAAGTCTGACCTTTATTCATTTATTTCATATGCTCACTGAATACTTAAGGTCTAATATTGCCATTATCATTAAGCCTACCAAATACTAAAGATCTGGCTTTATTATCCATTTAGTTGATCAACCAAATGTTGTTGCTCATCGAATAGTCAAGGTTTAGTACGACACTCTCATCCCAATTGTTCACTGAATACTCAAGGTCTAACACTTGAGGTATTAATTAGGTTTTCTGAATACTCAAAGTCTGACCTTTATTCATTTGTTGTATATGCTCACCAATATCAAGGTCTAGCATTACAACTTATCATTTGTTCACATGTGGTAATCTCTCAGTGTTCCAAGTCCAAAAACTATAAGATACTTATATTAAAAAAATAGAGTGATTTAATGACCTACATATTCAATAAGTATATACGTCATAACATAAGTTCAACATGCTACATGCAATCATTATACTTTGATACTCTACATATATTGAATTCATAAACTTTTTACATTTGAATTTTTATATTGACATCAAACCAACCACTTCTCTTTTAAAAATTCTTAATTTTCATCCTTTCACCAATAAAAAGCTTCTTATTCAATCCTATAACAAAAATATGCAAATATTTTCTCCTAAATCAATGTATATTTGATTTTCACATTTGGTTTTATTTTTAACATTTTATTTGAAATTTTAGAAATGGTAAAATATTTGTTAAATTCATGAAATTTTATGTTAAATGTACAACACATCTCTAGTTTTCTCAAAATTATACCTCGCTTCAAATAGATATGTTAATTGTAAATATAAATTTGAACACTGGGTAATGGTCGGTGAAGAATTTCTTAATGCTAGGTCGAGATTGAAATTATTTCCATGAATTGAGTTTATTTAGTTAGTAAATGAGCCAAGAATTTGGAAGATATGGATGTCTAGGTTCTAAAGCAAGAATAACTCAATTTGAATTTCATATGAAATAATTATTCTAAAAACATTTGAACATGTTCAAATCGACCTACTTTCTAAGGAGGTGAAAAAATATTCAACTTCAATGAATTATTACGGAAGTTGGAGAAAGGTTTAGAAAGTACATTTTTTAGAAAGATTGTCATGTCTAGTTTTTAATGCATTTTTTTGTGTAATATTTTTAGTAACTTTGAATGAGGATATAAAATCCAAAATAATTAATTTTTTTCCTCATTTAACATCCATTGATCAACCATTGTCCAATTACTAGTGTCTATATTTCTTTTAATCAGTGGGCCTAATTGAAATATTTTATTTTTTACACATTTTACAATATTACACAGTTTGTTACGCAGCTTGTGTAATATGTGTCTCAGAATGTGCAAGTCATTCTATCTAGTTTTAACAATTTTTTGAAGTTACATGGTTTATTACTCTACTTATTTAAAATGTGTATTAGACCTTGTAGTTCAATTGTATAAAAATTTTATGTTAGCCATATTGCATGTCTTACCACACTTCTTTTCTAGTTCTTGTAAAAATATGTGTTTCATGCCTTACATTCTAGGTCATTACACGATTGAATTACAAACCGTGTAGGTAATCATGTTCTTAAAATTTATTACACGGAATCGTACGGTTAGCTGCACAACCCATGTTGTCAAATTGCTAACCTAGAGTCTCGAAAAAAAATAAAAACAAATTGTAGTAATGTTTATTCATTGTAGTATGATAATATCATTAGAGAATACATTTTTAATGTTATTTGTCAAAATAATTTGAAAGAAATAAAGACTTAAAGATGAGCAGTATTAATAATGAAAGTTATAAAATTCTTAGCCTAGAGATCCGAAAACTCAAAAAAATCGACATACATTGTATAAACATGCATATCATTAGAGTACAGTTAAATAATTACATTAATTAATTATGTGAATTAGAGAGAGAAATAAAAGAGATTAAGAGACAAGTTCTAAAGTTGTTAAACTTAAAGAGCAAGGACTAAAAGTGAAAAAAAATGCAAAAAATGAAAAATTTCAAAGAAAAATGCATATATATAGTTCAAACCAGGCATATACTTTCATTTACACCTTTAAAACCTAAGCTAAAAATTTTTGAAGCTCCACTACTACCTCATTCTAAACAAGAATCAATGGGCTTTTGTGAGAATTGAAATGGACGTACATCAAATTAAAGGGCTTTTGTGAGAACTGAAATGGATGTACATCAAATTCAAGCTGAATGTTTTATTTCAAAAGGCTTAGTTTTTTGAGATTTTACTAAAATTAGTCTGAAAGTAGCTTGATTTATAGTTTAAGAGAAAGAATTTTGGAAAGGCAATACGTTCTGTAAAACTAGAAATTTGAACATGTGTATTGTTTAAGATGTTTCTTAAGTTCTAGAGCTCCTAATTGATCTTGAAATACCAATTTGAAAACTATAAGTTTAGAAAAAGTATCATTGGAGTCACTCGATTTCAACCAGTTTTGAGGGAGTTATGACGAAAATGGTGGAAGTGGTCGGTGAAGTGGTGGCTGAAGCGGTGGAAAAGTTTGCTAACTTATATTAATTATTGTAATTTAATCAAAATGATCTAGATGAGATACCACCTATCCAGATCATTATCAAAGAGTCTAGAATCAAAGAAAAATAATTTAAAATATTATAAATAATTTTTTATAATTGTTTTTAATTTTAGAAGTAAATAAGTCAGAAATTTAGTAATTCCATCCAAAGATTTTGTTACGTTTGAAACTATAATTTAGAGTCAAAATAATAAATTGACATAAAAGATTTAGTTTTAGTATATATAGAGATGTATAAACTCCAAAATTTTCAAAGTCAAAAGAGTTAAATTGAGAGAGTTATAATCGATTAAATTTTGCCAAATAATATCAAGTAAATGCTAAATGGTCAAATGTATAAACACTTCATTCGTTCATCACATTTAAGTGCATTGTTTCATTGTATATGTATTAAAGGCATTGAATTGTGTATAG
>CANYCX010042200.1:0-16317 GCA_948193385.1 Breynia disticha f. nivosa
GGTTGATTTAGACTTGTTTTCTGCAAAATTGAAGAAAGAAAAAACAAAGGCCAAAAGATTAAAGTGTTGAAAAAACTATCAGACGTGCATTTTGTGAAGACCGCATAGGCATGCCTTTATAAGAAAAAACGCCTGCAAAAATCTGCATTAATTGTAGTGAGAGTTGACTTCAAGGAAACATGTCAAACCTCTCTAAAGGAGTTGAACCACGTGGCCCAGCAATGTCCTAGGGCTGATAATGTGCCTTTTGAGAGAGGATGACCCCAAATAAACTTCTCTTCATATAAAAACCAATTTTGGCAGCCACTAAAGGGATCTCTCGGCAATTTGAAGGAATTCTCTCTACTTTTCACTCTAGGCACGACTTCCAAGGCAACTCCTCCAATTCTTCAATTCTCCATCATTGTTAGGATTTGGGGGCTTTGTCCTTTGAAGATCTCTTAAATTCTTGAAGATTTCTTGGTACTTTTAATGTATATTTCATTCTAGAATTATATTTTGTGTTAGATTTAATATGTTAGGCTAAAAACCTAACACTAGTTGAGATATTTTGGGATTAATTCTATGTTTTTGAGACTTTTGTGTTGAATTTATTTATTGAATCTTTATATTTATTCAATTCCTATTTTATTAGATTTTATTATTGTCATAGTAATTTGGTTGAGATGACCACTTAATTTAATTATTGTGATAATTATTGCTAGTTAAGAATTGTGGGTTTCCATATTTTCTTGGCAATTTGGTAGCAAATTAATAATAATGTCAATGAAGTGTTGTTTGATGGGATTGAGTAATCTGGCTTAAATGAATTTAGGTGTAAAATTTGTTAGTCAGGAATTGAGTTTCTATGATTATTAATGCAGTCTAAAAATTAAATTCTATCGAGGTGTCTCAGGGGTTATTTTTAAGCTAGGGAAATATTCCCATCGAGGTGTCTCGGGAATATCGATAAATTAAGTAGAAATTGGACACTTGAGCGTTTGCCGATGTCTATAACTTTTTCTATTAAGTTGCAATAAATTAATCTTTAATGTCAATGATCAAACTAATGAATTAATCAGAAAATATCTTGACTAAATTTTATTATTATTGAGTTTTTACCTTTGATTTTCGCACTTAATTTTAATTCTGCTTTAATTTACTTTAGTGAGTTCTTTTAGTTGTTATTCTGTTTTAGTTTAAATTCTGCTTCAAAACAACTTATTGCTATTTTAGTTTATTCGCTTTAGCTTTCAAACAGTTAATTTACTGGTCTCTGTGGATTCAACCCCACTTCCGCTATACACAGAATATTTTCAGAGTGGATTTTTTATATTTGTCAGTCTCGACAGCTGTCAAATTTTGGTATATTTATGTGTATAAAATTATTTATACATATATAAAGTTTATATAAGTTTATATAAAGTTTATATTACAGTTAAACCTACAAAAAATTTATTTCGTATGAAATGTAAATAAAAAATAAAAAACAGTATGAAATGTAAAAATTTTATAAAAGCAATTTTTTTGTAAAAAAAATGAAAAATAGTATAGAGTATAATTATACCTAAAAATAAAAAAAAAGTAGACCGAAGTAAATTTAAAAGTCTAGCTGTAAATAAAATAAAAAATTATTAAAAAAAATAAAATATTACAATAAAAAACTGTAAATGGTGCAATTATCCCTATTCTCATCTGGGACTACTTCCACTAAAACACTCACTTGATGTTGAGAATTCTCGAAAAGAATTACTAACATATAATTTTATTCAATAAAAGAATTTCAATATTTTATTGTTAAGAATTCTTGACATAATTTATTTAATTTTATTTTTTAATACTATATTTTATTCAAATATTAAAATTAAATATTTATAATAGATTAAATTATTTTAATTAAAATATAATTGCCATTATTATATATTGATAAATAAATTAAATACCAAAAATAAAGTTTGAGCTTGTCTCTTTTAATATTCACAAAAAAGAAACCTCATTTTATTGCAGAAAATCAAACAAAAACTAGTTAAATGAAGAACATTGAATTACAAGTACATAACTTTGCAAAAATTTCACCTAATTTTATTGGACACAGTGCAATCATCTTTAATTCAACAGATTGGCTACAGCAGCACTTTGGGAAGAGTTCTATTTCTGGTATTGGCACTTTTTATGTCAAATCCATCTAAGAAAATTGTGTAGAAGTTGTGATTGATGAGCCATAAATTTGACAGATTGTCAGCAGCACCCTGGCAGGCAATCTACTTGTCTGCAATTTATGGTTTTTCACTTCAACCACATTATACATGCACGTTTGAGCTTTGATTGGTTATTGAACAGAGCAATTCTTTTACAGGTCAAGCATTAGAAGTTTGGGGGGAGAGTTCCAGAAAAAATTGGATAATTCATTCTCGAGAAAAGAAGCTCGGAAAGGCCTTCTTTGGTGGTTTCAGAGTTGGGTATGTTGCAGAAGATAGATGGAAACAGAACTTGAAAGAGTGAAGGAAGAATCAGAGCAAGGGAAGGATGGAGATGCTGATGAAGATGAGGAAAAAACAAACCAAATCGATGAAGCCTAGAGGTTGTCGTAGTAAGTCTACGAACAAGTGCTGATGAAAATGAAGATGATGGGGTAAATGATATAGCGATGATGAAGATGAAGAAGCTCATGAATATTGTAGTTACCAGTCTTCCTGTGGCATATCCTTGGCTTCATTCAACTTGAGCTCAATTGTCATGGACCCACTTGTGCCACATCTTACTTGTCTGCTATTCCCCCAAGCTGGAAGTAATGATTTATCTCATCTGCAACATTGCATTTTACCATGATTCCTTGTGAAGAGGGTGAAGACAAATGAATAAGGCTAACGAAGGACGAGTAAGATGAACATACTTATCAGATGTAAAGCTGCCTGCTGGCTATTTGGCGTGATGTTTCTTTGAAATTCAATCTTTCTTGCAGCTTCAACAAGACAGTAGCAAATCACTAATGCATAAACTAATCAATTTTAACCTCAAGCTAAAGCAGAAGCACTCTAGTGATGAAGGCAGCAGCTGTGCTAAGAAAATTGTTGTTAAATATTAAAGGCAAGCACATACCATGGAGGAATGATCATCGTTCCATGAGGAAATCTTTACAAATGTTCAGGAACGACAGCATTTAAGAAGGTAAATCACAGAGGAATCCTAATAAACAAACACACTTGGACGTCAGATATAATCTTTCAGAAACTAAATAAATTATATCAACACCTCAATAATTGTCTAAGAACCTGAGATTCTGAAATAGTCCAGGAAGAGGAGGAGATTCAGCCAATGGACCATTCAAAACTACAAGCTTTGATATCCTTTCAGAGTTGTTCAATGTCCATGTCAATCCGGAAGAACCTACAAGAAACCCTTTGTGCAGAGAGCAAAAAGGCACAAATCAGATGCATATGACATTTCATTAATCAGCCTTTAACAAGCAACAAGTTACGATATAATGACATTCAGAAATCTCTCCAACTCCTCATGATACTCCTTTTCTGTTATGAGATTTAAGAAATAATGTAAATAACATAATAAACATCATCGAGTTAAGATTCAAGTCCACCAATATTATGATTTCAAAAAAAAGTCCACCAATATTATATTAATTCAAAGCCAAAACCTGTATAATCAAATTCATATCCTGGTTGTGGCTTACTGAGACCAAATCCTATACAATCAGGTTTTATACAGTAGAATCCAGGATCTGATCTTAATGAAAGATAATTAAAAAAAACTTCGCCATCAAATCGTAAAAACAATATTTATGATAGTTAAAACTTAAAATCTCAGACAGGACAACCTGGTAACTAAAAGATTGTGTAGGAGCACCATGCAAGTAAACAACTGTTCTGTGGCTCATCATCTCTGATGAGCCTGTTGATGCAGTCCACAAATGCATTAACCACTACCAGCTGAACAAAGTCTCAGAAGTTAGAAAAACATGAGGAAGAAAAACATGAGGAACTACATTTGTAGTCTCAAAACTTACGTTGAGCATTTGGCGAACATTGCCAAATGTGGATAGAGTTACAACAAGATACATGAAGAAGAAAAACCACCGATTCAATTCGAGTTCTTCTTCATGTGGATAGAGTTAACTTACGTTGAGCATTTGGCGAACATTGCCATCCTCGGCAGGTGATTCAGGAAGCTAAGTTGCTCGGCGGCTTGCAAGGGTTGGCAGGGAAACCAAAAGGGTTGAAAGCAGGTTCATCCTTATCATCGTTGCTGCTGTGGGAGCTATCTGTTGCCTTTTCTATGATTGAACTTTAGACAATACATCGAAAAAAAATTCCAACAAATCCAGACAGTTAAGAAGACGAAATCAAACAGTTCAGAAACTTATTTAAACGCCGCTATATTGGCTGTACCGCTGTAGGACAAAAACACAAGAAACAACCAACAGCTTAGAAACCACCAAGGAGGCGGACAAGGCGCAATATGGAATTCTTTTGGATGTTGTAACCCGCAAGAGTCCTGCAATCCTCAATGCTTCCCAGCAACTCTGCTGTTCAGGGGGAATGCCTTCCTTATCCTGGATCTTTGCCTCCGAGCTCTCAACCTCTGCAGGTAATGGACTTACCAGTGAGGGTCCTGACGAAGATCTGCATGCCACCACAGAAACAGAGCACCAAATGGAGGATAGACTCTCCTTTTGGATGTTGTAGTCAGTAAGAGTCGTGCCATCCTAGAGCTGCTTTCCCGCAAAAATCAATCGCTGCTGGTCTAGTGGGATACCCTCCTTGTCCTGAATCTTCAACTTGACATGTCGATGGTAGCTGAACTTCAACCTCCAAGGTGATGGTCTTCCCTGCATACCACCATGGCATCGAAGAGCCAATGGAGGGATTCCTTCTGGATATTGTAATCAGCAAGTCCAACTGCTTGCCAGCAAAGACCAGCCTTTGTTGGTCTGGTGAGATACCCTCCTCCTGGATCTTAGTCTTCATGGTGTCAATTGTGCCCGAACTCTCAATCTCCAAGGTAATGGTCTTCCCGGTCAGTGCTTTTACAAAAATCTGCATACCACCACGGAGACGAACAATTAAATGGAGGGCGGACTCCTAGATGTTGTAAACTGCAATAATTCTGCCATCCTCTAGCTGTGCTTTTCGGTGAAGATAATCCTCTGTTGGTCTGGTGGGAGTCCCTCCTTGTCCTGGATCTTGGTCATCACGTTGTCGATGGTATCAGAACTGTCAACCTCCAAGGTGATGGTCTTCCCTGTCAGCGTCTTCACAAAGATCTGCAATACCACTACGGAGACGAAGAATCAACTGGAGAGTCACCTGGATCTTGTAATCTGCAAGAGTTCTGCCATCCTCGAGCTGCTTTCCGGCAAAGATCAGCCTCTTTTGGTCTTCTTTGTTTGTCTGGTGGAATTCCCTCTTTGTCCTGAGTCTTCACGTTGTCAATTGTCTGAACTCTCAACCTGCAAGGTAATGATCTTCCCAGTCGGTGTCTTGACAAAAATTTGCATACAACCATGGAGAAGAAACACCAAATGGCGGGTGGACTACTTCTGGATGTTGTAATCTGCAGGAGTTCTGCCATCCTCTAGCTGCTTTCCGGAGAAGATCAGCCTCCGTTAGTCTGGTGGAATTCCGTCCTTGTCCTGGATCTGGGTTTTCACGTTGTCAATTGAGTCTGAACTCTCAAACTCCAAGGTAATGGTCATCCTGGTCACTGTCTTAAAAAAATCTGTATACCACAAATGGAGACGAAGCACCAAATGAAGGGTGGACTCCTTCCGGATGTTGTATTGCGTCCATCCACTAGCTGCTTTCTGGCGAAGATCAACCTCTGTGCTGGTCTTCGGTGGATTTCCCTCCTTGCCCTGAATATTGATTTCACGATGGTGTCAGAACTCTCCACCTCCAAGGTACAGGTCTTCCCAGTGAGTGTCTTCACAAAGAGCTGCATACCGACACGTAAATGGAGCACCAAGTGAAGGGTAAACTCTAGTGGATGTTTTAATCAGTGAGAGTCCGTGTCCGTCCATCCTTTCTCTAACTGCTTCCCTGCAAAGATGAGTCTCTGCGGGTCAGGTGGGATCCCCTCCTTGCCCTGAATCTTAGCCTTGAAGTTGTCAATGGTTTCAGACTTGCCCACCTCCAAGGTGATGGTCTTGCCGGTCAAGGTCTTAACATTGCATTTTAACATGATTTATTGTGAACAGGGTGAAAGAAATAAAGAAGTCTAACGAAGGAGAAGTAAGATGAACATACTCATCAGATGTAAAGCCGCTGGCTATTTGGCGTGATGTTTCATTGAAATTTATCTTTCTTGCAGCTTCAACAAGAGCTAAAAAACAGTAGCAGCAGCAAATCACTAATGCATAAACTAATCAATGTTAACCTGAAGCTAAAGCAGAAGCACTCTAGTGATAAAGGCAGCTGTGCTATGAAAATTGTTAAATATTGTAAAATAAAGGCAAACACACATCATGGAGGAATGATCATCGTTCCATGAGGAATCGTTTACAGATATCGATTTGGATACTGCTTCAATGAAACGTTCAGGAACGACAGCATTTTAGCAGGTAAATTCCCCATCCTGAGGAGTCTTAACGAACAAACACACTTGGATGTCAGAAATAAATTATAACATGCAACACCTCAATAATGGTCTAATAACCTGAGCTTTTGAAATAGTCCAGGAAGAGAAGATGATTCAGCCAATGGACCATTCCAAACTACAAACATATGACATTTCATTAATCAGCCTTTAACAAGCAACAAGTTATGATTGAAAACACGAGTTAGTAACTAGTAGATAGTAGCATCAAACAGCTGTATTATTACATGAAAAACAAGAAAGGAAAAGGCTATTGGATGTCAATGACATTTGAGTAATCTATCCAACACCTCATGATACTCTTCTGTAATAAGATTTCAGAAATAATGTAAAATGTAAATAACATATATAAATAAAACCGAGTTAAGATTCAAGTCAACCAATATTATAGAATTTAAAGCTAAAACCTGAATAATCAAATCCATATCCTGGCTGTGGCTTGTCATGGAAACCAAATCCTATCCAATCTAGTGCCACACAGTAGAATCCATAATCTGACATCTGATGAATGATAATTAAAAAGAACTTCATCGTCAAACCATGAAAACAATATTTATGGTAGTTAAAACTTCGAACCTGAGACAGGACAACCTGGTAACTAAAAGATTGGACTGGCCCCTCTCTTTTGAGCCTGCCAATGCGATCCACAGAGGCATTAATCACTGTTAGCTGAAGAAAGTCATTGTAGTTGAAAAAACAGGAGGAATTTTATTTATTGTCTCAAAACTAGCCAGTGACAAACTATGCGAACTTCCCAGACCTGACGAGAGAGCCGTACTCCTTTCCCTTTGAATTCTATGCTCAACATCCATTACAGTATGATACTTAAAGAAGAAAACCCACTGATGCAATGCGAGGTTCTACATGTGGATAGAGTTATCAGAGCTCTCCACCTCCAAGGTGATGATCGCCTTGCCGGGCAAGGACTTTACAAAGATCTGCATACAACCTTGGAGACGGTGCACCAAATAGATGGTAGACTACCAACACAGCAGCACTTGAAGCACCACAAGCAAGATACTAGTAAAAACGAAAACCAACAAAAAATGAAGCTTTTATTTACCATAGGAAATAGATGAAGCTTCTTATGGCCATCATTTGTGACGGAGTAAAAATAGAGCATTCAGCAAACAAGAAAATTCATCTAAATAAATAACAAGACAAGAAATTCGCAGTTCAGAAGACGAAACCAAACAGATCAGAAACTTATTTAAACGCCACCATATTGGGTGTAGGACAAACACAAGCAAAAACCAACAGCTTAGAAACCGCGACGGAGGAGGAGGACAGGGTGCAATGTGGAATCCTTTTGGACGTTGTAATCAGCAATACTCCTGGATCCTCTAGCTGCTTCCCAGCAAAAAAATCAGCCTCTGCTGGTCAGGTGGGATGCCTTGCTTATCCTGGATATTTGCCTTGACATTGTCAATGGTGTCCGAGCTCTCTCAATGGTGTCCAAGGTAATGGTCTTGCCAGTGATGTCTAGATGAAGATCTGCATGCCACCACGGAGACAACACCAAATGGAGGGTAGACTCCTTTAGGATGTTGTAGTCGGCAAGAGTCCCACCATCCTCAAGCTGCTTTCCTGCAAAAATCAATCGCTGCTGGTTTGGCGGGATACACTCGTCTTGAATCTTCGACTTGACATTGTCAATGCTATCTAAACTCTCAACCTCCAAAGGTGATGATCTTGCCTATCAAGGTCTTCACGAAAATCTGAATTCCTCCACAAAGAGGAAGCACCAAATGGAAAGTGGACTTCTTTTGGATGTCGTGATCTGCAAGGTGCGCCCATCATCAAGCTGCTTTCCTGCAAATAAGCCTCGTCTGGTGGGATTCCCTCCGCCCCCTGGATCTTGGTCCACGTTGTCGATGGTATCTGAACTTTCATCCTCCAAGGTGATGGTCTTCCCTGTCAGCGTCTTCACAAAGATAAGCCCCTGTTGGTCTGGTGGGATTACCTCCTCTGGATCTTGGTCTTCACGGGTCGATGGTATCCAAACTTCAAACTTCCAAAAAGGTGATGATCTTCCCTGTCAGCGTCTTTACAAAGATATGCATACCTTCACGGAGACAAAGAACCAAATGGAGGGTGGACTCCTGGATGTTGTAATCTGCAGGAGTTCTGCCATCCTCGAGCTGCTTTCTGGCAAAGACCAGCCTCTGTTGGTCTGGTGGAATTCCCTCCTTGCCCTGGATCTTAATCTTCACGTTGTCAATTGTCTGAACTCTAAACCTGCAAGGTAATGGTCTTACCAGTTGGTGACTTGACAAAGATTTGCTTACCACCAAGGAGACGAAGCACCAAATGGTGGGTACACTACTTCTGGATGTCGTAATCTGCAGGAGTTCTGCCATCTTCTAGCTGCTTTCCGGGGAAGATCAGCCTCTGTTTGTCTGGTGGAATTCCCTCCATGTCCTGGGTCTTGGTTTTCACGTTGTCAATTGTGTTTGAACTCTCAACCTCCAAGGTAATGGTCATCCCGGCCAGTGTCTTCACAAAAATCTGCATACCACCACAGAGACGAAGCACCAAATTGAGGGCGGACTCCTGGATGTTGTAATCAGAGAGAGTGCGTCAATATCCTAATCAGCTTTCTGCCGAGGATCAACCTCTGCTGGTCTTTGGTGGAATTCCCTCCTTGTCCACTCCTGGATGTTGTAATCAGAGAGAGTGCGTCCATATCCTAATCAGCTTTCTGCCGAGGATCAACCTCTGCTGGTCTTTGGTGGAATTCCCTCCTTGTCCTGAATATTGACCTTCAGGTTGTTTTTGGTGTCAGAACTCTCCACCTCCAAGGTAATGGTCTTCCCAGTGAGAGTCTTCACAAAGATCTGCATAACACCACGTAAATGGAGCACCAACTGAACGGTAGACTCCTTCTGGATGTTGTAATCAGCGAGAGTGCGCCCATCCTCCAATTGCTTCCCTGCAAAGAAGAGTCTACTGATCTGGTGGGATTCCCTCCTACTCCTGAATCTTAGCCTTGAAATTGTCAATGCTGTCAGAGCTCTCCACTTCCAAGGTGATGGCCTTGCCGGTCAAAGTCTTAACAAAAATCTGCATACCTCGGCGGAGACAGCACCAAATGGAGGGCAGACTACCTACACAGCATCACTTGATGCATCCACAAGCAAGATACTAAAACGAAAACAAACGTGACAGAAAATGAAGCATTTATTTGCCATAGATAATAGATGACCCTTCTTGTGGCCATGACGGAGTGATCGACTTCCTGCACTTGATGCATCCACAAGCAAGATACCAACAAAACATAACAGAAAATGAAGCTTCTTTTTACCACAGAAAATAGATCATCCTTCTTATGGCCATCATCAGTGACAGAGTAGTCAACTACCAGCACTTCATAAATCCACAAGCAAGATACTAACAAAGACAAAAACATAACAGAAAATTAAGCTTTTATTTACAATAGAAAATAGATGACCCTTCTTATGGCCATCATTAGTTAAGTACAACATAGAATTCAACAAACAAGGCAATTCATCGAAAAAACAAACGGACAAATTCAAACAGTACAAAAAAAGAAATCGAACAGTTCAGAAACTTATTTAAACGCCACTATAATGGCTGTAGGACAAACACAAGCGACAACCATCTGCTTAGAAACCACCACGGAGGCGGAGGACAAGATGCAATGTGGACTCCTTTTGGATGTTGTAATCAGCAAGAGTCCTGCCATCCTCAAGCTGCTTCCCAGCAAAAATCAACCTCTGTTGGTCAGGTGGTATCCCTTCCTTGTCCTGGATCTTTGTCTTGACATTGTCAATGGTGTCCGAGCTCTCAACCTCCAAAGTAATGGTCTTGCCAGTGAGGGTCTTAACGAAGATCTGCATGCCACCACGGAGACGGAGCACCAAATGGAGGGTAGACTCCTTTTGGATGTTGTAGTCAGCAAGAGTCCTGCCATCCTCAAGCTGCTTTCCTGCAAAAATCAATCGCTGCTGGTCTGGTGGGATACCCTCCTTGTCTTGAATCTTCGACTTGACATTGTCAATGGTATCTGAACTCTCAACCTCCAAGGTGATGGTTTTTCCAGTCAAGGTCTTAACAAAAATCTGCATTCCTCCACGAAGACGAAGCACCAAATGGAGAGTGGACTCCTTCTGGATGTTGTAATCTGCAAGGGTGCGCCCATCCTCAAGCTGCTTTCCTGCAAAGATAAGCCTCTGTTGGTCTGGTGGGATTCCCTCCTTGTCCTGGATCTTGGTCTTCACGTTGTCGATAGTATCTGAACTTTCAACCTCCAAGGTGATGGTCTTCCCTGTCAGTGTCTTCACAAATATCTGCATACCACCACGGAGGCGAAGGACCAAATGGAGGGTGGACTCCTTCTGGATATTGTAATCAGCAAGAGTGCGACCATCCTCCAACTGCTTGCCAGCAAAGATCAGCCTCTGTTGGTCTGGTGGGATACCCTCCTTGTCTTGGATCTTAGTCTTCACGTTGTCAATTGTGTCTGAACTCTCCACCTCCAAGGTAATGGTCTTCCCGGTCAGTGTCTTCACAAAAATCTGCATACCACCACGGAGACGAAGAACCAAATGGAGGGTGGACTCCTTCTGGATGTTGTAATCTGCAAGAGTTCTGCCATCCTCAAGCTGCTTTCCTGCAAAGATAAGCCTCTGTTGATCTGGTGGAATTCCCTCCTTGTCCTGGATCTTGGTCTTGACATTGTCAATTGTGTCCGAACTCTCAACCTCCAAGGTAATGGTCTTCCCTGTCAGTGTCTTGACAAAAATCTGCATACCACCACGGAGACGAAGCACCAAATGGAGGGTGGACTCCTTCTGGATGTTGTAATCTGCAAGGGTTCTGCCATCCTCTAGCTGCTTTCCGGCAAAGATCAACCTCTGCTGGTCTGGTGGAATTCCTTCCTTGTCCTGGATCTTGGCCTTCACATTGTCGATTGTGTCGGAGCTCTCCACCTCCAAGGTAATGGTCTTTCCAGTGAGAGTCTTCACAAAGATCTGCATACCACCACGTAAACGGAGCACCAAGTGAAGGGTAGACTCCTTCTGGATGTTGTAATCGGCAAGAGTGCGTCCATCCTCCAATTGCTTCCCTGCAAAGATGAGTCTCTGCTGGTCTGGTGGGATACCCTCCTTGTCCTGAATCTTAGCCTTGACGTTGTCAATGGTGTCAGAACTCTCCACCTCCAAGGTGATGGTCTTGCCGGTCAAGGTCTTAACGAAGATCTGCATACCACCGCGGAGACGGAGCACCAAATGAAGGGTAGACTCTTTCTGGATGTTGTAGTCAGCAAGAGTCCTGCCATCCTCGAGCTGCTTGCCGGCGAAGATCAGCCTCTGTTGGTCTGGTGGGATCCCTTCTTTGTCCTGGATCTTAGCCTTTACGTTGTCGATTGTGTCTGAGCTTTCAACCTCAAGGGTAATAGTCTTTCCGGTCAAAGTTTTGACGAAGATCTGCATCTGTTCTCAATCAAACAAATCTCAATTTTAAGACCTCCAATTAATCAAGAAAAATAAACCTTCCAAACAAATCTCATAGTCTAATCAAAATTTCGCAACAATCAATCAAAACGTAAAAGCAATCCTTTACAAATCTTAAATTCAAAGATATATACAAAAGAAAACAAAACAAAAACTAATTAAATAAAACCCCAATTTCCAGATCTCAACCCAAACAAAAAACACATTGATTACAATACTCAGACAGATCTATCAAAATTTCGCACAAAATAACTCATCTAAAAGATCTCTAATGATTAATCACAATTTATTAAAATACAAAAAAGAATTGATCAAGACCCCTTTTTTTTTGACATAATCAAGACCCTTTTTAAAAACCTTATACATATTAAAATAACCGACTGAACAACACCCAAATTAAAATTTCCAATTTCAACAAAACCCATCTAAAACACAACAGATTGTAAATAAAACGTAAAATTTCATGACAAAAACCCGGAACCAGAATAATAGATCGGATATAAGGTAATACCTTTGTTAGAGAGACGAAAAAAATTAATGTAGAAGACTTGAATTACTTTTGAGTGGAGAGAATCGCTTGAGACCTATATTTATATTGGGGATGGGATATTGAAATTACAAAAATATCCAAAGATACAACCACTGAGATAATGACACGTGTATCCATGCCGACTTAACCCGTGAATGAATGCAAGAATAGTGGTGTTTGGTGGATACCTATTTCCGTGTCGTGTCCACCCATGCAAGGTATATCTCACCTACCAGCCAACCTCTCTCTATAATTATTGAAGGTTACTTTTGTCTTTTCCTGTATAACTTTATCTGTCTTCGCACGGCACCGTTTCTAGAGATAAAACTTTAACTAACTCAAGGATATTTTTGTCTTTCTATATATAAAAAAATAGTGTCGAATGTCGATTCCTTCCAAAACGACACCGTATTGATGAGTTTGGTGTAACAACTCAAACGACGTCAGTTTTGGGAAAAAAAAAGGGACGACTTTTATCGGCGGTGGTTCCGGTGACAGGATTTGGCAAATATGAGTGTATGACAAGATGGTTGAGGTTAGTCTCGTAATTATTTCATCTTTTTGCTACAATTTTCAATATATTTGTTCATTTATATGTTTCATAGAGGTTAATTTAATTCCTTTTAATTAGTTGTTTAGATTAGAGTGCTATTTTTATTTAATATGTTTTAACTAAGAAAGGAAGTGTAAACATTGTTGTATTGATTGAGGTGAAAATTTCATTGTCGTTATAGATAGGAGAAAGTTCAGGAAACAGCGAGCAAGTGCTCGATGACGAAGTTGATGAGATTGAATTTGACAGCAATGGAATTGGATTAGAGGAAAATGATATTGAAATTGACCAAAGTGATCTTGGTCTTCATGGTGATGATTTGGAGGATAATGAACTTGATATTGCAGACAGTAATATTGGGATTGTGCATCATGATTTTGACGTTGACGAGAATGAGCTCGAAAATGATCGTGAGTCTGAGCCAGTTCTTGGAATTGAATGCCGGAAGAATAATGCAGATGGTGAATATTCGATCGATGATCAATTCCGTGGAAAGGAGTATCTTCCACCTGTTGTAGGGATGGAATTTGATTCGTATGATGATGCTTATAACTACTATAACTGTTATGCTAAGGAATTGGGATTTGCTATCAGGGTGAAGTCGTCATGGACGAAGCGTAATAGTAAGGAGAAGCGTGGTGCGGTGCTTTGTTGTAATTGCGAGGGGTTTAAGACGGTAAAGGAAGCGAATACTCGTAGGAAAGAAACTAGAACCGGTTGTTTGGCGATGATAAGGTTGAGATTAGTGGAGTCTAACCGGTGGAGGGTGGATGAAGTTAAACAAGAACACAACCATTTGTTTGATCCTGAGAGAGCTCAAAATTCCAAGTCGCATAAGAAGATGGATGTTGGAGCTAAAAGAAAAGTGGAGCCTGCCATTGATGTGGAAGTGCGAACTATCAAATTATATCGAACAGGCAATGTAGATCCTATTGGTTATGGAAGCTCGAATTCTTTTGAAGGAGAGAGTCCTCATCGTATTGACCAGACCAAGCGCTTGAAGCTTAAAAGAGGAGATTCACAGATCATGCATGATTATTTTCGTCGGGTTCAAATGACAAATCCGAACTTTTTCTATTTGATGGATCTCAATGATGAAGGCTGTTTGAGGAATGTGTTTTGGATTGATTCTAGGTCTAGAGCTGCATATGGTTACTTCAGTGATGTTGTCATATTTGATACAACTTGCTTGTCAGACAACTGCGAAGTTCCATTCTTTGCATTTACTGGAGTAAATCATCATGGACAATCTATTCTTCTAGGCTGTGGTTTACTGGCAGATGAAACTTTGGAGACATATATTTGGCTGTTCCGGGCATGGCTTACATGTATTCTAGGCAGACCTCCACAAGTTATAATTACTGACCAGGGTAGGACTATGCAAAATGCTATTGCAGAGGTATTCCCTAGGGCTCGCCACCGTGTTTCTCCATCATATGCCGTGCAAGGGATTCTTGAAAATCTGGGTTCGTTGCAAAATTTTGAATCATTTCGGATTATGTTGAATGCAACGGTTTATGAATCAATAAAGGCGGATGAATTTGAAATGGCATGGGGAGAAACAATTCAGCGTTTCGGACTGGCAGGTCATGAGTGGTTGAGAAGTCTCTATGAAGATAGAGAAAGGTGGGTTCCAGTTTACTCCAAAGATCTTTTTCTTGCTGGCGCTCCTGGATTCCTGAAAGGCGAGTCCATGATCCCTTTTCTTGATGGTTATATGCACCAACAAACTTCTTTGAAGGAGTTCTTTGATCTGTATGACTTGGTTCTGCAAAAGAAACATCAGAAAGAAGCTCTAGACGATCTCGAATCAACGAATTCCACTCCGGCTTTGAGTACAACTAGCTACTATGAGTTGCAGCTATCTAAAGTGTATACAAACTTTATATTCCAGAAATGCCAGGAAGAGGTAGCAATGATGTCATCGTGTTTCAGTGCTACACAAATCAGTTCCAATGGATCAACAGCAACATACATGATTAAAGACCACGAAGGCGAGGGAAATCTAAGGGATGTCAAGAACTTTGAAGTATTGTTTGATAAAGGAGGAGCAGAAGTTCGTTGCAGTTGCAATTGCTTCAACTTTAGGGGCTACCTTTGTAGGCATGCATTGTGCATTCTGAGCTATAATGGCGTGGAAGAAATCCCTTTTCAGTACATTTTACCTCGGTGGAGGAAGGATTTCAAGCGGCTATATGTGCCCAATCTCGGATCCAACAATGTTGACATTGCGAATCCAGTTCAATGGTTTGATCATTTGTACAGACGAGCCATGAAAGTTGTAGAAGAAGGAATGGGATCTCAAGATCATTACATGGTTGCTTGGCAAGCATTCAAAGAATCTTTGAATAAGGTTCGTCTTGTAGCAGACAAACATGTATCATCGTAGTCTTTTAGAAAAAAAAAAAAAGATTTTTCTTATTTAAATGAATATTTCTTGCTCTTTCATGTAACAATATCATTGTTTAAAAGCAATTACGGAGATAAAGAGGACGCAATGAAGCCGTTTCTCTTCTCGTGTGTCATTCTGTAATGTTTTTTTTCTCGTGTCCCTCATTTGTGAAATTACTTTCAAATTTCAATAATTGCTAATGCTGTAATTAATTTGGCAAGGCTCTGGTTATTTGACAGAAAATGAATTCTTTAAAAAAATATTTATTTATGAAAAATCAATTTCTGAATTTTATTTTTTTAAATTTTATTTTCTTTTTTTGACAATTACATGAGAAAGAGATAAAAAAAAAATATTTTTTATGTTTGTTTAGATAAAAAAAGAAAATATTTCTATAGATGAAAATGCTAAGATGATTATAAATTTGGAAAATGTGATTCTTTGTTTAAGTAATTTTTATTTTCTTTGTGACAGAAGTTCATTTTTTGTTAACTTAACTTTCTATAAAAACAAACTTTAGAAAATTAGGAAAATATTTTTCAGAAAAATGAAATTCTCGAAATAAACATATCCTAAATTGATACAATATTTTTAAATATGAGGTCTTAATATTTATATAATCTTTTATTTACACGCAAGTGCACAAACACATATATAAATATCTATATCTATCTATCTATATAAATATATTAAAGATGAAACATTCAACTTAACGACAATGCAAGATTCTATTTTTATAATTTTCTAGAATTTTAATTTTTTTTAATTAGATTAAATT
>CANYCX010042457.1:0-15338 GCA_948193385.1 Breynia disticha f. nivosa
GAGTTGGAGCACGCCCCGTGCTCATGTGTGTAGAGGAACACGACCTTGTGCTCAAATCTAGAAAATCAACACGTCCCGTGTTGAATTTATTGTAGAATGAGATCATGCACGACTAAACAGGATTGCGTACTGAGAAAATCACGACATGACCAAATGGCATGACCCGTGCTCAAGTCGTGTTGATTGGAAATGTATTGAGTATTCTATTCTGATTTAATTCATTCGAAAAATAGAGAAGTGAAGCTAGCAGCTCAGTTCCTAATTTCAGGTCCAGTAACATTGAGAAGCAAGAAAATATTTCAAACTTGCACAAATCAATTGGAAAAATGATCCAATGTAGGTTTTAATGCTTTTTTGTGCTTTTTGATTTAAATTTCAGTGTTGGTAGGATTAATATGAATGATTTAGAGGTTTCTATAGTAGCTGGAAATGAGGGAAGATATACTCTTGAGTATAGGGTATAGTTTAAAGATGAATTGATCCAAAAGTGAATGATTGAAGTTTGTTGGTTAGTGAGTAAGATTGTAATAAGCATGAAGCTTGTATAGCTTGGTTATAAGGCTGAATTCAATATATTGAGTATGGTTAAAGTGAATTTACAGCCTTATGATATTGTTGTATAGGAGGATGATCTGTACTACGATTGGATCGAGGTTAGCGCCTGATGCCAACTTCGTGAATTGGCCGAGGCAAGGGCTTACATTAAATCGAGGGGTTAGTGTTATGATTGTGATAATGATCTTAGCATCATACATATATTTGTTGTGTGCTTGTAAATGATGTGATGTAAATTCATGTTTTCTATATTCTGTTGTTGTGTGTTTAAACATATTAATGGAAGCATGTTATGTGCAGTGTGCGTAAATGATCCTGTGTTGACAATTCTGTTGTATGCCTTTTGACATTGTTATTGTATATACATTCATGTATGTTTCATAAGCATATGTATGACATTCTTTCCTGTGTGGATAAAAGGGCGTTGATGTGTGTTGTCCTGGATTTGCTGTGTGTTATCCGAACTTACGAGCTTTGTGCTCAGAACTATGTGCTCAGGCTATATGTCGTTCCTCTGTTGTGTGCTATAGAGGATTTTCACTGCTGTGTGCTATGGTGGACAATAACCCTGGGACATCCTGTGTGGATTTGCATAAGCATTGCACTCATTTGCATTCATATGATATCTGTATGATATTGATAACCTGTGTGGTTAATGATCGAGATATTGTTGTGTGCTGAATTGAAATCTCTTAGTGATAAAGATGAATGATGTGTGCTTAAATTGGATGTGTATGGTTGTAGTTAAGTTTTATGCTTTTTAGACCGTATATGAGTATTGATATGCTATGTGCTAAAGATAAGGAAATTCTGTGTGAAATTGTTAAGGAAATGACCTATAAGATTAAAGGAACTAAGGTATAAATTGTTATTTGCTAACTTACTTTAAATTAGAAATAAAATAGGCATTTTTGTGGTTTAGCACGTCCTCATGTTGAAAAGCAAGCCATCGTGCTGATGAGTGATCTGGAAAATGATATGAGCAAGACATCGTGCTCAACTGAACACGACCCGTGTTACCTGGAAATAGTAGTTGAGCACGACGCGTGTTGAATGAAGTACATTGTGTTGGCTAGGAATTTATGCATGAACATGACTTCATGTGTCATGAGCACGACCTCGTGCTGTTATTAAATTTTCATGCACTTCATTTAATTACAATCTACTTATTCCTTACTGAGTTTATACTCACCCCTTTGATTGTTTAAATGCTGTACAGATCATAGGTAGCTGCTGACCAGATGTGACACTGTTGTGATCAGAGTTATAGTTTTTGATACTTTCGAGGTCTGGCTCTGGATATCAGTTTTGATTTGTACATGTTGTATACATTAAGTATATATTCTAGTTTAATTTTTTTTTTCAAACTTATTTATGCTTCTGTGTGTGTAAAACAATTTTGGGGCCCGAGGGGTTTTCTTATATATATACATAATATGTTTTTCTCTTCTCATATATTTAATAAGTATTTTGGGGATATGAGACAATTATAGTTTTAAAAATTGAGTTCCACATCCCGGGATCGAATGTGAAGCTCAATTTTCAAAATGCATTTATCCTGATAAACCACATTCTTTTAATAATAATAATAAATCAGAGTTAAAACAGAGGAGAGAGAAAATGAAATATTCATTTCATAACAAACTCAGCCCAAACATCAGTATCATAAAAAGTTTACCGCGGAAAATGAAGTTAAGTTTGAAAACATTTCAAACTCAAAAATATGAATATTTACAAAATATGTACAAATATGTACAATCTCAAAAATGGAAGCACACAAAACATATGTGTGGAGCTCGACCTCTGACAACAGCTATCTGGAGTAAGATCACTGCAGCTCTGGTCCAGTGGCAGCTATTTGCGTCTTGCGCATCATTTAGACAATTACACAATGGTGAGTATTTAACAATACTCAGTAGTCTCGTACGCTATAATTGATTCGTATAATTAAATGAGCGTAGGGAAAATCAATATCCTAGTCTGAGATATGATCTTCCTCTAATCTAATCAAATAACTCAATCATTTATACTTTTGTCATCATATACAATTTCAGTCACATAAGGTTCACATCAGTGCATATTATCAATCCAATCTCAAACAAGAAATCATACTCATAAACTAATTTTTGTTCATCACTAAGAATCAAACCTCAGTATGCGAATGAAACATCATAGTAATATCCAGTGTTCATAAGAAAAGTTACAAATATGAACATAAATATCAACATACATAAGAAATATACTTTGCTCAAAAATCAAGTATAAATCTCCTATCAACATTCATAAACCATTCATAAATCAGAAACACGAAACAAACATGCTAGGAATGAATGCGAATCAAATGCATATGAATGCTATGTAATCACATGCGAATGACTGGCCCGGGGTCTTCTTTTCTCTTTTTTTTCTTTTTCTTTTCTTTTTATTTTCATTTTTCCCTCGGTCTCAAACTGGCATCATACCCAGTACGGCATCGAGCCCAGCTCGAAATCATCGGTCCCAGACCGGGATCGAGATCTCTCTCAAAATATAATCGGCCCAGCCTGTATCTCAATACCCGTGTCAAACAATAAAGCAACACAATGAGTGATCAATTCATTCATATATCACAATATTAAATCATGTATGCTCAACATGCTCAATAAAGCGATCATATGCTTTCTCATATCCAAATCTCACATAAGAAATCAAACAAAGCATCTGGAGCATGTTAATCAAATATATATCAACCAAATGTCAATATATCCAGAAGACCATACAAATCCAATTCAAGTAGAGTTCATAATATGAATAGCAAAGCAAGTATAACAACATGCCAAAACAATCACATAATCAAATCGTATCAATGTTCCGAAGAAAATATCATGAATAATACATAAGCAACTAAGCTTATAAATCATCCATCAATAATTTACCATACAACTAATGTCCAAACATATCAAGAATCAATCAATACATTTCCAATATGATTCATAACCAACTATAATGATCGTTATCAACCATATGTCAACTAAAGACATATATTCATATAACATTCTTTTCATTCATTTCAACCATAAACCAAAAACATCACATTGTCCATATGATTCATCTAGAATCTAGAAAACTCAAGCATATCAACCTAACAACAAGTTTTACGAATCAATTTGTAAGCGTAAAAGACTTACCTAAAAAACAAATCAAAAGCAATAAGCTAACACAACTCAAAAATCACCCAACACTAGTAAAGATCCCCCTGTATGTAATTAATAACATACAAGGTATTCACTAACCATTAACACATTCATTCTTAACTTAAAAGTATCAAAACAATCATTTATCAACTTCAATTCAACTATTCTCCATCCTTTCTTAGACATTAACCTTACCAAGTTCCATCCAATTAAAAATTACCTTATCAAAATCACTTTCCATAATGTCATTTAAGTGCTAATCATTCAATAACATATAATTCCAGCATAAATGTCCATTCAAACATAAGAATTCAGGAAGATTCTCATTTCTAGCATCAACGATTTGTAAACCTTACTAAACCCTAAGTTTTCACTCCTTTCTATCAACTTTTCTTCTTCAAATCCTTCCTAACACATACATAAAATCAATCCAAGTTTCTTATTCTTCATTTCATCATTTCTAGCAATCAAAACATCAATACAATTCAGCAAACTCCAAACCATAAGCCTTAGCATCAACCTTAAGTAAACCTAACCTTACTTTATGAACTTTGGATGATTGATGGCAAAATAAATACCCAAACCTTTTCCTCTAATCAAAACTCTCTTTTTCTCAGCTTCCATGCTTCTATTTTGCTTTGGGAAGAAAGGTATGCAAATGAAGGTTTCTGTAAAATTCTCGAGTGTTCCCTTTGTATATTTTTCAAGCAAAACCGAAATCCACGCGTAGTAGAATGGTGACTACGCGTGGTCGTGCCGAGCACGCGTAGTTTCTGTCCACTGCACGTACTTCCCATTTTTCAGCATTTCTCCAATTTTCTTTGATTATTTCGTGTCAACCTTACATCAACCTTTGATCAATCTTTATATTTTGATGTTTAAACATTTATTTATCATAATTTTAAGACGAAAAATTCCCGGGATGTTACATCGAATCTCTCGAGGAACATAGTGTTTAAATTGATTCGATGTTGAAAATAAAATAAAGAAAAGCCATAAACATAAATGGGATTTTGGGGATTTTTATTTGAATAAAGAAAATATAAAACAAGCACTAAAATAAATATTCAACAATGAACTAAAAATGTGGGCTTTCCTAGACTTCAATAGATTTTACACTTGGTTGATTAATGGTTTGAGGTTAATGATGGTGTCTTCGTGCTATAGTCATTTAAGAGTCCCTTTCAGGATTCTCAAAATTGCGTCCTTAAACCTAGCAAGTGTTCTACTTTCTTAATACACTAAACTAGGCAAGGCAATAGTCACCTAGTCATTTCATTGAACACATTACCGTCAATTGGTATATTTCTATCCAATTGATCGCTAAGACTATTTGATTAGCCTTCTTATGCCTCGGCTTTCGCAATTCTGGGATAAGATTACTAAAATTGAATGATACACATAACACAATTAAATGTCCTAAGTTAGCAGTCGATTAATCAATTCTAATGCAATGCAATCCTAGCCTGTCACTACTATGAATTGTTTGCACAATTTAACTAATTATGTTGCTCTTTCTATTGCATTGCAACATGTACATTCCAAGCAATTCATCACAATATGTGAGCCCTATCATTCATCCATCAGCACAATTAAATAGACAACATTCAAGCAAAGATAAGTTCATTCAAACACAAACCTTAAAATTCATTAAGTAAACCAAGCATAGAATCTATTTACATCCTAGGAGAAACCCAACAAAAACCCTAGCCTAACATGGCTAGGTTAAGGACTAAAAAAAGAGAAATAAATGTGAACATAAAAGAAATAGAAAAGAAGAAAAAAAACCCTTGCTCCAAGCCTTCAAAACTCTCCAGCAAAGGGTGGCCAAAAGACCCCCTCAAACGTAGCACAAACCCCCTTTTTATATGCCTTCATTCAGCCCTCGTGAAGTGTCCGAAATGCCCACACTTAACCCAGCAAAATTGAGGACATTTTAGACCATTTAGAGTGGATCACATTTGCCTCAATTCAGCCATAAAACATGGTCCATGTTGCTCACGTTCGTGACCAACATTTTGCCTAAACTTGCAAGCTTTAATTCAAGTCACGCTTGGCAAAGTTTCCCTTCTCATTCGTGGCACTCTTGAATCACGAACGTTGTGCAGCTATTTCCCTATTTTAAGATGCCAATGGAGAGTCACAAATGATGACGATTGAGCTTCTAAAAGGTGACACTTGCAAGTCACGAATGTGGTATGCTTGCGGCTGAAAATCTTCACCAAACATGAATCACGTTTGACACATTTGCAAGCTTCATTCATGGTTATGATGAGTCACGACCAAAATTTTCTTCTTGAATTCGAAGTCACGAATGATAAAATCATCCTCCAAATGTGGTTCCCTCATAGTCACATTTGTGACACCAAATGAGCTTCGCTTTGGCCAACTTTGAACAATCATGTTTGTTCCATTTTCACTCCATTCGTGATGCAAGTGAGTCACAAATGTGACTCACTTTTTGACAAAAAATTTCAGCCTTTTTTTGAGAGTCACAAATTCCATTCTCATGTCTTCAATCGTGGTTCAGTGTTGCCACGTTCGTGGCACCAAAGCTGCCCAAAAATTGCTTGAATTTCAAATCACGTTCTAAGCCAAACAAAGTCCCAAAAATTGATGCCCTTTAATCACGAACGTGAGCATTCTTCTGCCCTCATTTTTCCTCCATTTTCATGAGTTTTTTGGCTTTTTATCCATCCAATTTATGGCTACTCGTCGCTTGAACTTTTTGATAAGATCATGGCTTACAAACGCATCCATCACAAGCACTAATTCACCTTTAAGTGCACTAATTCACCTTTAAGTTCATCATAATTTTGTTGCTTGCAAGGCCATGATCTTTATGTCCATTTTGGCCATTGTCTTAAGCCCCAAACCAAGCTCAAAGTCGTCTTGAATTTGTGCTTCAAAATGCTCCCATTCAATACCGAATCATTTCCATTGAAATCCAGGTGCAATTTCTACATTCTTGAACGCACCTGGATAAAACCATATTTGATCAAAAGCTTTTATAATTACGGGTTTTATCTGTCGAAATATATCAAAAATAATAAATAACTACATGGAAAATATGTCTATAAATACTCCTATCAAAAAGTTTGGTTTGACTTAGTTGGTTTCGGTTTGATTTTGATTTTGGGTTGATTTTATGTAAAAGAGACTAAATTTAATTTTATTAAAAATGTGTTAGCTTTAGTTTTTTATTTTAATATCCTATATAATGTGAATAAATTGTTTTTAATAAAGTAAAAGATCTAAACTAAAGGTTTAAAAAAAGTATAAATAATTTTAGTTAAAATTTTATCTTTTCAAATAAAGAGATTAAAGTTTGAAATTTATGTAAATACAAATGCTAATAACAATTATTAAGAGGGTTATGACTTTAATTAGTAAGATTTTTAATATATGTACTTTTAACTACTAAATAAGTAAATATGTTTTCTTAATAAAAAAACTGTATTTAAGTTAATCAAATTTGTAACTTTTAAACTAACCGGGTCATTTTTAATTTAATAATATTTGGAATTATTTTTCTTTTGCGAGAATACATTAAGATATTTGTTAAAGGTGAGCGCTCAGTTTTAGTACATCATTCTTGAATTAGGTCTTATTGTGTTGGTCGAGGATCAGGAGTTTGCACGTAAAATGAGAGTCAAAATTTTGGGAATACTGTTAACTAATTGCATTTAAATTTAAGCATTCATCTAGGAAACATTCATTCTTACATGATTTAGGCTCGCCAAAGTACTCATTTGAATTCTTATGTTGCATTGTAGTGGCACCCTGTACTACTATGATGCTAACTGCTCCAGTCGAGAGTGGAGTTTCGATAGCTAAGCGTGACAGTGAGTGCAATTGTAGCTTCATACATATAGCTGTGTCTTTTCAAATTCTATATATACGCTTTTGATATGTTCACGTTGTCGTGCCCAAATTTAAAATCCTAATATATCTTAATTAATCCAAAATGATTTAGAGAACCGTGCATTTTTGTTCTATTATTAAATGATGTTCACTAAACATGCACAAGTGGTTTTACAATAACAAACAATGTACAAACTAATTTTACAAATCATTTACACTTTTAAAATCATTTCTTCCAAATGTGCTCCTCCAACCTCGCTCATAGGAAACCTCCTAAACCTGCACAACATTCAGCAACGACAAAGGTGAGTATATAAAAATACTCAGAAGTGAAACCCTAGCGTGGTTAAGCTGAGATGCAGGGCAACCTTCGGCCAATACGTGCGTGCTCGTGGAACACAAAGCCATATTCGCACTTAAATTCCCTAATGGCTCACCGTTGCCATGTCACAAACAGTTCATTATTTACCTTTATAAATATCACAACACGCATAACACACTTATTTCCATTTTACACTGTTTCTTAGTCGGGAACAGTTTGGGAAACAATTTATGAAAATCATTTCAAAAACCGTTTAGTCCTTCACAATCCTTCATGGGACTGAAACAGTTTTCAAAACCTGTTTTCAAACCCATTTGCTCCTTTTAAAATTTTCCTGAAATGGGAACGACTTTTTGAACGGTTTAAATAAACCATTTTGGAATCCATTCTGACCTTCATAAGTCAGTACTTGAAGTGAAACAGTTAGGCAAACGATTTTCCAAACCCGTTTCCTAACCCGTTCTAACCTATTTCCAGCAGTTCACAGCACACATGCATAGCATTCCACTAAGGCAATCAATTCAATCACAGCCAACACAACGACATATCATCCCAAACAAGCCATAACCATTCAATCACATGATTTACCAACTCAAGGTTTACAAGTACATACAAATAATGTTTACACACACATTTTTGCCTAACCAATTCAATCATATCAAAATCATACACACTTTCATTTGCCATTCCCTCCTATTAACATCAATTCACCAAAATATCACAACTCCTCATAAACCATACAACAATCATACACATTTCACATAACCATGAAAGATTATGCTTATTCCATAGAACTAATTCCATAATCACACACACATTTTCATAAACTCATACAAGAACATAAATCAGCCAATCACAAGTCCTCGGATAAAAAAATCACAACAATCCATAACCATACTTCCCAACATAACATATAAGCATAGATTAGCTAGATTATGCTAACATCCATATCAACACCATCTCAAGAACAATTTTCATCATTCTATCATATAACATATAAGGTCACATATTCATCACTCAAATCTAAGCTCATATCATCACAAATCCAATGAATGTTCACATGAATTCGAATGCACGTATGAATCACACAAATGCATACCCTGGGGCGTTTATTTATTTTAACATGCAGGTGAGAGAGTTTCTCTCATAAGTTGGCAATTCCGCTTAATTTTGAGCTCTCGCTCATTTTCGCAATACCCCTTAATTTTGAGCTATCGCTCGTTTTGGCAATACCCTTAAATTTTGAGCTCTCGCTCGAGCAATACCCCTTTAATTACACGAAAGAACAATTGCCTTCCGTGGAATAACATCTCGCCTTCCCATTCGGGGAGAACATCTCGCCTCCCTCTTTTATTCATACGGAAGAACAACTCGTCTTCTAGGGAAGAACATCTTGCCTTCCCTATTTTTTATCAAAAACATGAAAATGCAATTGTACTCATTCAAATGCCACAAATGACCTTCAATAGGACCACCGTCCCAAATCATTCTATGCAACATAGTGTCAATCACACCCTCATGATCAAAGTGTTATGATTTGAGATAGCCTCTATCAGATTCGATGCTTTTGGTGACGTAGTCACATAGATCCATTTGATATGATTACTTACATTGTTTGGGTTTTAGTGTCTGTTGTCACATATGCATCTGCATTGAGATTGCAGTCCTTGGTAAGATTAGCGTCTTAGGATAGAGCAATGGAGTTCATATTATGACTTGTTGACTCATCATCCAATTGATACAATGTCTTGGGTTCTATGGTCGATATTGCAGAACATTACACTACATCTACTTTGAGACGAGGTCTTTAATGAAGTTAGCATCTCAGTCCCCAACCTTGATATATTTAGATATACTTGTGTGATCTGTGGAAACATTTTGAAATTGATTTGGATATATCTAGTAGTTGTGTGTGCTAGTAGTAGTATCACTGTGTGGTTTTTAGAAGAAAAATGTTTGTAACCACTTGTGTGAGGGGCCTTTAGGCGTCTAAAGTATCGTCACTCATAGGAGATGTAACGCCCAAATTGCAAAACTCATTTTTGAATAATTATACAATTTTTGCAACCGTTTTTTTCTTTTAAAATAATTCAATGAACAAAAGAGAGGTAATAATGATGAATAAATGCATCCATTAAACATTTGACCATTGTTCAGTTGTATAAAAAATAATTTTATAAAAACAATGCGGAAGCTATGGAAATTGATTTACCAATCAATGTATGCAAATCATTTTACTATACTAATGTTTGTATAGATTTATAAAAGTATATAAAATCCAAAATAAGCTAGGACCCACGACCTCAAGAATAGTATCACACTGCTACTCACTACCCAAAACAAGTCTCACCGCACGCTACTATCACTCTACATATTTACATAATTCACACATAAACGTGAGTAACTAAATACTCAATAAGCACACTTTAAAACACTTACCAAAGTAGTTAATGCATAGGTACTCGTTAATAAGCGTGTTCTAGATACATTATGGAGTAGGGTAAGCATCCCCATTTAAATTCTAACCAATTTGTTCGATAAATTCAGTTAACTTTGAGAAAAAAAATGTGCAGGAGGCATGGGCGTGCCAGTAGCACGGCCCTGTGCTCATCATAATCAAGAATAGAATTTTTGCATTTCATCTGGTGTTCCAGTCGCTCTCCACGCCGCCCGTGCTGTTCAGTACGATGGGTGTGCCAGCCTTCTACTTCGCCCAAACAATCTGTATTCTTCAAGCACAATTTAAGCAACCTTACATATAACTCATAGCATATAACACAACAAATTCCAAGCCATTTACATCCATAAAACACAATAAAACACTTCACAAAATTCCTTATTCATCAAATCAAACAAATCTATTTTTTCCTTTCAAGGCATCAATCAAGTGAAGATTATGATTCCTCTTAGTTTTATTCTTTTCATGTTAAACCAAACTAAGTGCATTATTTCCTCTTGTTTAGTTTTTCTCATTCTTACCAGATAGGTTCCCTTTTAACCACTCAACTTAGCATTTAAACTCAATGATCAATCAAAACATTTGAAGCATTAACATTTCCACTTAACCAATTTAAGAATAATGCCATTCTCATCACAAAGGAAAAAAAATCAAACAAGCCACACTAGGCAATCCATCACACATACATTAACTCAATCTCATTTCATTCACCCATAATCATCTTTCTAAACCAAGATCACTCATAACATATCCAGGATTGAAGATGGCATTCATAATCATAACAAAACAAAAAATTTTATATGGATGGCAATGAATGTTTGATGCATATGTAAATGCATTACACACACATAATGCCCTGGGGTTTCACTCATTATCTTTTTAAATTGAAGGATATCTCCTTCGTGAGCACCCACTTCATTTTTTTGTCAGATTTTCTTATTCCTTTATTGAGCACACACTCCCATTTATATCAAGGTATCTCTCCCTATTGAACACCCGTTCCTATTATTGAGGGATCTCTCCCTTTTGAGCACCCACTCCCATTATTTATTCATTATCTCACCATGAACATATCACACCATGCTCATGCAAATGTCATCACATCATGGATGTAACCATGACCAATTCATAACACATGCCTCATGCATTTTCAATAATAGTTTCACTTTAAGCTCAAGATCAGTCAAACACATTCATAACATAATCAGATATTTCAATCATTGTCATCAATCACATTCTTGCAAGACATCTGATAGGAATAGTTATACACATCTTTTCCATGTAGTTATTTATTATTTGCAAGATATTTTGATAGATAAAACCTATAATTATATAAGCTTTTGATCAAATATGGTTTTATCTAGGTGCATTCAAGAATGCAGAAATTGCGCTAAGATTTCGATGGAAATGATTGGGTATTGAATAGGAGCATTTCGGAGCACAAATTCATGAGTCTTTAAGTGTAGATTGGGGCTTAAGATATTGGTCCAAATACGCATCAAAATCATGACATCACAAGCAACAAAACGGAGACACACTCGAAGATAAATTAGTGCTTGCGATGGATGAGTTTGTGAGCCAAGATCATGTCAAAAATGCGAGAGACTTGGGGCCATAATTTTGAAGGAAGAAGGAACAAATAAGATCTCATGAAAATGAGGAAAATGATGGCCAGAAGATTGATCATGCTTGTGGAAAAATGGAACCATGAATGAAGGAGAAAAGTTGGGTAAAATGTTATTCATTTCAAGTAAGATTTTGGCATTGAAAATGTGTCACGATCGTGACCATCATGGCACCACAAATGGAGATTCATTTTTGACATTCCTTACTCAAGGAATTCATCTAAAATTTGGTCCAGGAGGTGCACCACAAACGTGGCTAAAGTGCACCACAAATTGGACATGAAATTGGCTCCATTCTTAACTCAAATTGGAAGCAATTCTTTTGGCAGCAAAGCTGTCACATTCGTGACTTACAATGTACCACTTTTGAGGGCTAGAAGTTGGCTTCATGACCCTCATCTTGGTAGATTAAAGTTGGGTAGAAAATTCACCACGAATTTTACTCAAGGGGGCATGAAATCGGCTTGAAACGTGACTTGTTTTATGAGCAAATGTTGGGTGGCCCTCGTGTCATGAAAGTGATCACCATTTACCATGAATAGAAGGCTGAAAACCACTCGTGACTCTTGTTTTAAGCAAAAAATTCAATATAGAAGGTGAGTCACGTTCGTGACTCACCATGACCACGAATGAGGAATGAAAAGTTGTCAAACGTGACTTGATTTTTGGCTTGCAAACTTGGGCAGAATGCTAGTCATGTTAGTGACTAATTTGAGCCACGTTTTATGGCTGGCGGAAGGAAAACGTGACTTATTAAGAATGCTCTAAAATGTCCTCAATTTGGCTGGTTTAAATGAGGGCATTTCGGAGACTTCATAAGGACTGAATGAAGGCATATAAAAGGATGTTTGTACTAGGCTTTACAGAACTTTTGACTGGGCATTCTTTGGAGGGATAGAGGAGAGCTTTTAAGGGTTTTTCTTCCTTTTTTTTCGTTATGTCTCCTTTAAGTTCATTTATTTTGCTTGCAGATTTAGCCATACTAGGCTAGATATTTTGTTGGGTTTTCCCAAGATGTAAATAGATTATATACTTGGTTTGCTTGTTGGAATTGAGGATTATGCTTGAATTAACTATCTTTTGCTAGAATGATTGATTATTTGATTGGGTTTATGGATGAATGATGGTTTAGACATTTTACAATTGATTGCTTGAAGGGTACCTATTGTTTGCGATAGAAAGAGCAATGTAATTAATTAAAGCCATGTCAATAATCCATATTAGTGACAGGCTAGGATTATATCTCATTGTACCTTAATTAATCGAATGCTAGCTTAGGACATTTGATTGTAACATTTTCTTATCATTCAATTTTAGTAATGTTATCCCAAAATTGTGAAAGCCGAGTGATAAGAAAGCTAATCAAATAGTGTAAGATTAATTAAGAAATATATCAATTGACGCTAATGCATTCGATGGAATGCCTATGTGACCAATGGCCTTGCCTAATTTAATGTATCACGAAAGTAGAACATTATTTAGGTTTAAGGACGCAATTTTGAGCATCCCAAAAAGGACTTTTAATTGATGATAGTGTAAGAACACCATCATTAACCTCGATCCATCTAAGTAACCAAGTGTAAGTCTATTGAAGTTTAGGAAATCCCGACGCTTTTAGTTATTATTTTCAGTTTTTATCTTCATTTGCATAGTTATTTTTTAGTTCAACTCTCTAAAACTCACAATTTTGCCATGGTTATTGCTTTCTTTTATTTTCTTGTTAGCACTGAATCAATTTAAGTATACTGTTCTTTGTGACATTCGATCCTAGGAGGCATACTTCTACGCTAAAACTACACAGATCTGGTGCACTTGCTAGACATCGGTCAAGTTTTTTGGCGCAGTTGCAGGGAAACAACGTATTTATTTTGATTTCGTGCTTTTTGTTTTTCTAACTTTTTCTCTGTTGTTAGTTTCATCTTTTTGTAGGTTTAGCCTTTGTTTATGATCCTCTTAGGTCACAATCATCCGGAAGAACTGATCGATTATTATCCGAAAATTGAAAGGGTAATTTCTACAAGGAGGCATAGGAATAGGAGAATGGAACCATAGCAGGGTTTTGATGAGGGGATTCGTGCACCAAATGGTGGAGTCCCTAATGAAATGGGCACAAATCCAATGTTGTTGAGAAGGAATGGTAGTGGCAATGGCAATGGCCACAATGTTGATAATGGGGCAGATGGGAGACAAGCTCCGCCGCCTCAAGGAGGGATTGGACATCCCTTAGGGGACTTTTGTGTGATATTCAGAGACCAGTAATAGGGGTGTCTCCATCTTGCATAGTGTTGAGCCCGGAGGCTAGAAATTATGAATTTCAAAGGGTCCACTTCAATATGCTCCCTTCCTTCCATGGACTAGCATCGGAGGATGCGCTATCATTCTTCCGGGAGTTCTACACCACACTCCAAACCTTTCCACTCAATAGGTTGACAGAAGATGAATTGAGGATGAGGTGTTTCCCATACACCTTGAAGGATAGAGCGAAGGCTTGGTGGATTAATTTACTAGAGGGTTCCCTAGGGATATAGGATGAGGTGTATAACAAGTTCATGGCAAATTATTATTCACCTCAGAAGACCATCGACCTAAGAAGCAAGATATGGACATTTACACAATTAAATGGCAAGGCTTTCCACGAGGCATGTGAATGGTTCAAGATGTTCCTCACGCAATGTCCACATCACCAGTTTCCTTTGGCTCTTCTCACTTAATTTTTCTATGAATGGCTATCTTTGGCTAACCAATCATTGGTAGATATCGCGTCTGGAGGCTATCGTTGGGTCGTGCCTGGGTCACGTTAGCCCATTTTTCAGTTGTTTTCAATCCATTTCAACTCGGTTTGACTCGTATCGACTTACACTATTTTCTATTATGTTTTCTAAATAAATTAGGATAATTTTTGGGGCGTTACAGGTGATCAATTCTTAAAATTTTTCGTGGTTTAGGTAGCAAATTTTCTCTCCAAATGTTTCTGTGGAACTCATTTTTAAATACCTGTTTTCCTGATAAACAATATATATAATAGAAATGATATAATAGAAATGATATAAAAATCAAACCTGTTTTCATTCGTAAAACAAAACAGTAGCGAAAGCAAAATAGTTTGAAACCATTCAAACTAAAAACCTGCTTGTATATACAAAAATGTACAACATGTACAAATCCAAAATACAAAAATGACAACTGGAGCTCAACCTCTGACGTAAACTCCGAAAGCTCTGATCAACGCTGTAGTCCAGTGGCAGCAACTCCCTACGATCTGCATAATCATGTAAACAAATTGGGGTGAGTATAAACAATAGTCAGTAAGTATTCTAGCTTTAATCACTTAAACATGATGT
>CANYCX010042542.1:0-14556 GCA_948193385.1 Breynia disticha f. nivosa
TAAGTAAAAACAATTTTTACTTTTTTTTGGTCTGAACCACGAGGTATCCTGGGCACCCCAAGCTAATCCTCGTTCGAGCCGGGCAGGACCACAAGGGCGGCAAAGCTCTCCCAACCAAGTTTTAACGCAGCTGCGTACCCAATACTCAAACTCGAGATCTCTGGTTTAGCTAGAACAACCTCACGCCAGTTGATCTACGCGCTTGGTGGTAACAATTTTTCTCGAAGTCATCGAGAATGCCTTCTGGGTTTGTGCCCTTGTATTTCAATAATAAGATTCTGATTGGGGTAGGAAGCTTTATGAGATCATCCTCTTCGTTTAGTACTATAGCTTCCATATTATAGTCATGCTTCTACCAACATTGCATTGGTACTCCATCTACAACAATATCAACTAGATGAGTTAGAAGTTATCGTTCATCTGTATAAGTAAAAACAATTTTTAATTTTTTTTTTGTCTGAACCACGACGTATCCTGAGCACTCCAGGCTAATCCTCTTTCGAGCCGGGTAGGACCACAAGGGCGGCAAAGCTCTCCCAACCAAGTTTTAACGCAACTGTGTACCCAGGACTCGAACTCGAGATCTCTGGTTAATCTAGAACGATCCCACGCCAGTTGATCTATGCGCTTGGTGGTAACAATTTTTCTCGAAGTCATCGAGAATGCCTTCTGGGTTTGTGCCCTTGTATTTCAATAATAAGATTCTGATTGGGGTAGGAATCTTTATGAGATCATCCTCTTCGTTTAGTACTATAACTTCCACATTATAGTGATGCTTCTACCAACATTGCATTGGTACTCCACCTACAACAATATCAACTAGATGAGTTAGAAGCTATCGTTCATCTGTATAAGTACAAACAATTTTTACTTTTTTTTTGTCTAAACCACGAGGTATTCTGGGCACCGCAGACTAATCCTCGTTCGAGCTGGGCAGGACCACAAGGGCGGCAAATCTCTCCCAACCAAGTTTTAACGCAGCTGCGTACCCAGGACTTGAACTCGAGATCTCTAGTTAAACTATAACAATTTTTACTGTATCATCATGAAAGAACATCATGCATTTTTATAGGGTAGATGGACTGCGTAAGTCTTATGAAACCACTCTCGCCTTATTAAGGCTTGAAATGAGGGATTAATAATGTCCACCAAATAAAAGCTGGTCGATCCTTCTTTCTAACCAACCTTCATTAATGTGGCGAGAACCCACATCTGTCGTGCCAGACTTCCAACGAAACTTAACACATCAGAATCATCATAAATTAGACTTTTTAGTTTTATTTATTAATTCCAAATTTTTTGGAGGGGAAAAATTTACATCCCTACTGCCATCTACCAAATATGACTAATAGTTACAATATTTATGCAAGCAGTCATGTATAAACCACTAAATGTAATTCTATTAGACAAGTTAGGTTTTTTGAAACGAATGTACTTACTTGTCTTTTGTGTATCTGTCTCTTTCTTTTCAATGGAAGCTACCTCCATCGTTGGAGTCAAATTTTCTTTGACATCCTCTTCTCCAACTCCTTTTTGCTCAGGGTTAGCTCGATAACTGCAAGGCAAAGTGAGCATCATACATTCCATCGTTGCCTTCTTAAGCAGAGTACCCTCACATAGAACCTAAAAAATAGAATCACTGAAAGACAAGCCTGATTCCACTACCTCCTTATTTTATTGTTATATTATGGTCGAGTTAACAGACTTCTCAACCATAATAGAGATCCTTTGTCTCTTCTCTTTTACTTTTTATCGATACCATAGACGTCTTAGTCATTTTTTTTGGTTTGGTCGTTATTGGCCTGTTTAGAGTGAATTTTTTCCATTTACCCCCTTTAGGGTGTTTTGGCTTCCATAATTTGACCACTGGTGTTTTAGCAGGGGTCTTTGGAATGAAAGGACTAAATTCGATCCCCTTAGCCTTCTTTTCTTTCGGGGTTTCCATTTTTTACCACACTACAAGATCGCATTTATTCTGGCAATCTGCATTAACTATGTGGATGACCATAACCTCTTCATTATTTTTTGTCTTCTTTGTTTGGATCTTTACTTGACGAGTCTCACCAAGGTTCTTACCTTGCAGTGACATTCCTCATAGATTGCCAACACTTTCGATGCCCTCTCTTCTTCCTTGGCTAACTTGTGAGCCTGAATTTTCTCTTTAAACAACCTATTCAATTCTTATTCTTAGCGGTGTCGTGCAATCTCTCCAATCTTCCAGGACTTAAAAGCCTTATGAGAAGCGGTTCCTTCCTTTAATGGGTTGATAAGCACCAGGGGTCTTTCAACGACTAGTGCACCAGAGTCCCTTAGGTACATAGCCACTTATTTCTGGCTACTTAGATTTGTACCAGCACATCTCCATGTTGACCCACAAGAAGTCCATGAAGTCTCTATAGTTTTTCATGGTGTGAAGCGTGGTCATAAGCCAATGATAATGACCTTCATTTTCAAGATCATTTATGTAGACCGATCGCAAAAGCCCCATGTTCACCAGGTGATTGAACAATTTGTTGGCCACTACTGTGTGACTAGTCACAGGAAGGCAATCGTGTGGCTCATTGGTTAGATAATAAGGGTACTGGTTTGACATATGGCCTACATCTGTTTTCAACATTTCGGTCTGATTGTATTGCTATCCTATTGGAGGATTGTAGGGGAGTATCTTTCCCCAGACTTATCTATGATTAATACAAGAGGTTAACCCTCCCCATTCAACCAAAAAAAACTGTGTGACTAGTCACAACATTCAAGTTTTGCTAAAAACATTATTCAAAACATAAACATTTAGTTTTAGGAAAGAGGTCCTTATCTATTCCTATAGTTTCCTCAGACTCAGGAAATTATAATTCTTTAGATTCACTAAATCCTGAATTATGTTTAAAAAATATGCACAATTGTTCGTAGTATGAGAAGTGAAACTATTCTATTTGTAAAAATTTGTCCCTTCCAATTCCTCATTAGAAGGGAATTTATGATTTTCCTTCAATTTTAATATGCTTATTTTCATAAAACCAATCAAAAATCAAATTGACTTTATCTAGATCATACAAATACATTCTATTATCTTTAATTTTGAGTCCTCTTAGAACTTGAGAGTTTTTCCTAGCTAAAGATCAATATATTACTAGATTTCCCCAACCTTTCTTATCCACATCGCCCCCTAAATCTTCATCATCAATAATTTCTCTTTTTTAATCATTCTTTGGGATAATATCTTGGAAATATACTCCAAATGTGTTATTCCTTTGTGTGGATTCATCTTTGAGAATAGTTTTGAACAGATTAACCGTTTCAATTAATTCATAATTGTCATGGAATACCATACCTTGAAATTTCTTTCTTAGTTCAAAGTCAAGGTCGTCTTAATCGAACAAAAAAAAAGTTCTTTTTAAGAGATTGACCTGGCATCTAATCCTTGCTTTTTAAAGCAGATCAGGAATTATTCTGTTGTCTCTCCTACTTTTTGTTTGAGTCATGCTAAGTATGTGATAGACGTTCCAGGGTCTCATCTTGCAAACTAAGCATGTAACGAGTTCTATGTATCCCACCACATAAAAACCAAAGTGGGCGACAAACTAATGTACTAATTAAATGTTATATCAGTTAATGAACTTGGGAATAGCTGCATCTCCATGTAATCATCTCTTGATACTTCTCCACATTAATATGTAAATGAGCTACATTTTCCAAAGCAGACATGTTCCCTTGTCTAGAGAATAAAGAAAACTCGAGAAGTTTATAGCCCCAGGGAATGGAAAATCCTTATCGATATAGAATGAGTGCGATTTCCCATATACCATCTATTCACCATTTACATCTACGAACCATACATCCTCTCAATCACATTGGCCATAAAATCCTAATTTAGCCCTTAATTTGGTTTAATTATGGTTCCCTACTCCTAGGGCTTGAACTCTAGCCTAACCTGAATATACCATTGACGTTATTTTTGAAGGGTTGAAATTATTGTTTAGAGGAATTCCCAAACTCCTGTTCACTCCTTGTGGTTTATAATTTGAGACATTAGGAAAAACTGGGTTTAAATTATTCAGAAAAGGGACAGATTGATTATTTTTTCCTTCGAACCCCAAATTGAAACTAGATCAAACTTTTTGGCTGGGTAGATTTAATATAGAGGAGCTATCAGTATTCCAAGCCTGCCGTTGTCCTAACTTCCTTCTTCTTTTTTAATTAATCGACCATCACTTTTGATAGGATAGCTAGTTGGTGGCTCATTTTGTATTCGTTTGCATACCTCTTCCAACGGACGTTTCTATTGTCAACCCACGAGTCCAATATTATCTCCACACCCTTGCCATCTTCTTCTCCATGGGAGCTTATGATTCATGATACGAATTGTCGAGGTTAAGAATTATTCAATCCTCTTGGCGTTGTATCGATGTGAACCAATCGTTTGTCCTTTTGTGGAATTCTTTGGATTGCTTTCTTATCGATTCCAACAACTGATTATTTTGGTCATTGCAATGCTTTAGATTCGCTGATCACTTTATTTGAAGTCCTATGAACTTCTCCCTGTAACCTATCTGCTTGTTTTCAACTTAATGAAGAATTTCTTTTAGTTTTGAGCTTACCGTTCTCTCCAATTGACTCCTTATGTAGCCCGTCTTTCCTTTGATTCTCATAGTAACTCTGTAATTTGTCTATGGCTATCTTTAATATTCTGACGATATTACTCTTGTCTAAGTGTAGTTGTTCTATCATAATCTGCCATATCATCATCTAGGTATGACCTAATCCATGAGCCATTATGAGTTCCAAACTCGAATCCTTTAATCAATGGTCTAGAACTTGCCTTAGGAATTGATTTAATCTTGCTGACCAAATCATCGTGTCCAATATTTCTTATTTATTCTCTTTTTGCCATATCTCCCACTGTAGCAGCCAATATGTGTTGCATCGCGTGTGGTATGTTCAGTAACGAAGAAATCCTAAATAAAGAAGGAGTTTGGTATTGCCTGAAGTTTTAAGACTTTTGATGACTTGAAGTTTCTGATTAATTAAAGTGCTTTGAATAAAAAGCTAGCTACACTATAAATGTAAAGAGAATATACTTGAATAATAACTAAGAAAAAAAACTTAAGAGGAATAATTGAACCACTTAACTGAATTGAATATAAGAAAAAAATTACAATAAGTAACAATCACTTATAGATAGACTGAAACCATACACACACTTGGTCAATCCAGTCTTTCAACTCATGATTGCAACTTGAGAGTTAACAAAAAATAAATTAAGAAAAACTAAAGCTATCACTATTGAAAACACTGAAAATACTAAGTAAATATATAAATGAGTTTTGTTTGTGTATGCCACTTTTAGTCATCTATTCATGTTATTTAAAAGAGTTATAAGGGTGAAAATGGAATTCTCTATTTGGGTCTCACACATTAGAAAATTTGAGGTCAATTTTCTCTTTTGTTGAAATAATTGACTTTCAATCCTATGCTTAGGTTTTACATATATTACACAAATATGTCATGGTTTTTTTATCCACATAAGGACGAACATTTAATGCAAAACGATGCGAAAGCAAGTCACCTAATTCGTTTATGCATTATTAGATTTTTCCTCTTTTAACTCATATACGGACAACTTTTAGTAAATAAAAACAATGGATGCTCTTATTTATCTATGTCTAACAATGGATTCTCTTTTTATCCCTCTCTACTCCTATCTATAAACACACAATTAATATAAAGATTTTCATCCATGTGAGTAGATATGTTTTATCAACATACTAAACTATACATTATAATTTATGTATAATGTTATATGTCCATAGTCATATTTCATGCTTATTCTAAAGAAACAATTTTTTTAGACGAGATTTTACCAATAGATCTACTTGAATTGATACTTGATTTTGATTAACTTCCTTAAGATATCGATTATGACTATCTCTAAGATTATCATATATTTTTTTAGGTAGTTGGACCTTATATGGTACATGAAGCCAATCTTTTCATATTCCTCTTTATATGATAGTTTTGACTGTTCATACATGGAAACTTACTATCTTATTGCCTTTTTGGCCTAAGTAAGAGTTTGCAATAGGGCATCTCATTTTCATAACTTAATTGTGTTTCTCTTGATTGTAGATCCTCTTAACAACACAGTTCACACACTCTAGTGTTTCACAAGTATCTTTCACATTAACCCTACTCATGGGTTTGCATTGTCTACCCTTAGTTAATACTTTTTAACGTAGTAGAAATCTTCTCTTGTGCAAAACAAGTTTCAAACTAGTGTTATAAGTCACTTTCTTGTAATGAATAAGATTAAAACTTGTTCAACATATTATACTCTTGTGCTCAGCAAGATGTACTATATGTGAACTATTATAGAGTACATTAATTAATCTCTTTCTTTATGTCCTCATACATGGATACAAATTTATTATCAAGAAACTTATTCTAGAGAATATTTTTTTCTTGAAATATCATTTCCAAGGTTAACTCACATGTCATTCAAACCATACTAACTACAAATGTATTACTTATACACAAATGATAATTATCAAATTCACCTCAAAACATATATATGGTATGGTCCTAACTAATATGAAAATACAAAATCCTTTGCTAACTTATAATGCTTAAACACTCTTATGTTTTGTAAATTTGTACTATAAGACACAATGTTTTACATGTAGATATCATAGTTTAAATCGTCATATGAGATTAATGAGTTTAGAGATTAGACTAGACCTTTTGATTCAATATCTTTGATGTAAATTTTACAACAAGCAAAGAAGTCTCAATTGTACAAATCCAATTGTGAATATTAATGCTCTCATTAAAGTTTTTGCATTGGAATTTGTATTCAAATTTATCCCAATAACGCTTTGGCTTTTGAGAATTTTAATAATAACTAAAATTAAGTCAAACTAATATTATTTTGTTCTCATTGGTTTGGTTAGACCAACCAGTACTCAACTTTCTTTTGATGTAATAAGGGTCACTAACATTCTCATTGCTTTAATCCACGAAACTATAAATGAGGATGATGTTGCTTCTACATCTCATTCTTAACTAATTAAGTTACTAATAGGATCATAAATAATCCATTAGTTAAAATGTTATAGTGAGAATTTTCCTTTTATAGCCACACATTTCCAAAAGTTCAAGACATGTTACAATCTTTACATTTGGAATGCTCTCACTATTATTAAGCTATAAAACTTTCACTGAAGTTAAGAAACTACTAGGATTAAATTTGGAAACTTAAATATCCTCAAGTTTAAAAACTAAAAAACTTTACAAGAGCAGAAGTCAAGATTAGGACTATTTGCACTCAAGGAAGATGCTTAGTGATACGCCCGAACGGTATTAACACCACGGTTCACTAGGCAAGTGCACCTATAAAAAAATAGTATAAACACCAGAGTATCGAGTGTCAATCCCACAGAGACAGTCAAGTACTAATACTATTAATTTAACTTATTATCTAACCTAACGAAGATGATATTTTGTAATTAAAACTATAAACTAAAAAGAAAGCAATTAAAATTGGAATTAATCAAAACAAGTAATAAGTCAAATTACGCAAAAGAGTTTGGTAAATTAAAATAGGAAAAGGCAGATACCTAGATTTGAGTCCTCCTAAGATTTCATATGTGTATGATTCAATTGTTATTGAATATTAATGAGCATTAGACCGCGGGAAAGTCTATTCTATGTTAAAGTATCTCTCGATTAAATTGACAACTAAGATTAGGTTGATTAGTCAAAATCTCTTTTAAACTAAAACTCCTAACCCAACTTTACTGTTCTATACATTCCTCTATTAGCTCTACACTAATAGGGAGAAGTTTTGCAATTCTATCTCTAGAACCATGGGCAACTTCTTTCAACCATGTAAGACCTAATTCATATGACAATTTCTCAATTAATCAAAATGAAGTGTCACACCTAAATTCATGAATTTCATTTTCAATTTAAATATTGATTTTGGCAACCATTTTTTTTTCTGTTTAAATTAAATTAACATGCCACTCAGAATGAAAATAATATCAACCATGCATTTATTTCAAACCTTGGCCAGTGACAAAGTGTAATGTCCTAAAATTTCGGGGAAATAAAAATGTTTTAACTAAATATATGAAAATGTACATAAATTTTTCGCGAATTAATTTAAATAAGAAATTAGTGAAAGGTTTAAGAATAAGTGGAAAATAAAAATTAGGAATTGTGAAGGTGACCGGGAAAGAGAAAAACGAAGGCGAGGTAAACCAAAAGTGCCCGAGGGTAAAACCGTCCAAAAAAACATTATATATATATATATATCTTCTAACCCTCTCTCTCTCTACCATCACCAAACACGTCTCTCTCCTCCTTACTTCTGTTCTAAAGCCGAGAAACCATAGAAAAAATGTTCTTCGTGGGAATCTTACCGTTTGGGAGTTGTGAGATCGATCTAGGAATGAATTTCGGTAAGAATTTCTTTCATGGTATATCAAATCCCGTTTTCCAACTTTAACCATAGTTTTCGGCCTTAAATCTTTGTCGTTTAAGCTCTTATTTGAGCATATAATGGCTCGTTGGAGAGCTTAATGTATGTACTATCCGTTGATAACCATTTTTGGTGTTTTAAACGTGTTTTAGGTAGCTGAAATTGAGGTTTGAACATCAGTGGTGAATAGTGACGGGATTGTGTTTCTTAACCCTAGGTTCGATTTTGTGTTCTGTTGTTTTGGTAAGAATCTTCAGGCCTTATTAAGACTGTTTGAATCATCAATTTGAGTTAGTGTTAATTGATGAGAGAGAATGTATTAAGGATTGTGGAATTGGTGTAGGGTTTTAAAAGGAAAAGTGAAGGAAGTGGGATTTAATGAAGGTGTCAAGAGTTAGACTTGTAAAATATATTTAAGTGAAGTGGTTAGAAACATTAAATGTGGTTGGTGAAGATAGGAGGAAAGAAATTAAGTAAGGTAGTTAGGAGTTATAAATGATAGGAAGGAAAAAATAGGTAATTATGAGCACCTAAGCACATAAATATAAGAATATCATTAAATTATCGTTTTGCATAGAGTTATGCTTAAATAATTAATGTAAATTTATAAATTGTGTAATAGGAGGTCAAAATCCAAGAGAGGGAAGTTTCAGGCCAGAGCATTAGGAGTTTCTTTCCAGGTAAGCAACATGAATGCAACTTCCTTGCTATGTGTGAATTGGATTGTAGAATGTTTGTATTATTGTATATCAACTAGTGAACTTAAATGATGGCTTGTCTGGTTGTTTAGCATAATTGTGCAAGGTGTTGTTATTGCATGTTATGATGAATATGATTTTATGTACTTAGTGTGATGATTAGGTATGTAGGTTATGTGATGTTGATAAATGGTGGAATATTGCTCATGATTGGTTATGCTGTTGTGTTTGTGGATGTGGCAGGAAATGAATTTGGTGAAAGCTTGAATGATTGTTACGTTGTGACTTGAGAAAGTGATGTTGAGCTTGTTTGTGATTTGATTGTAACATTGGTTATAGACATATGACATGACATAAGGTATCATGCACATAGAGATGTGAAAGTAAGGAAAGATAATAAAGATGGCTCTTGGTGAGCAAAAGAAATGAGGGAGTGGTTATCGGCTCTTGGGAGCGTAAATTGTGGAAGTATATAAAACATACTTTACTGCGGCACAGTAGAAATATCGGTTCACTGTTTAGTCTTCGAGCGTGCCAAGCCAAGTAAGGGCATTATTCAGGCCAATTAAGGGCATAAAATCAATGGTCCATAGTGATTTATAACCAATACTCCCGGCCGACGAGGCCCATTTGCAAACGTCACAAATTCTGGCCAAGTAAGGGAAAAAACCTAAAACCATATTAGATGTGCATTAAGGAACATGCACTAGCATTCATTATGTTACATTACATACAAGAATGTGAATGTTATTTGTGATATATGAGTTATGTTCAATGAATTGACGTTTATATGCAAATATGAATGGTTATGGAGTTGGATGTGTGTTTAAGTGATTGTGAATGGTTGGTGACCAATTGAATGTTTATGAATGGATTGTATTATGTTCGAGAGGTTGTGATATGTGTTGGTTTGGTATTGTATGGTTTGATTTGTGGAATGTTGATTATGAATTTAGGTGTTGTTTGTTGAATGATTAAGTGTAAATGTGCTAAAATTTTGGATGCAGGGGACCCAAACGGTTTTGCCAGCCGGTTCCCCAAACCGTTTCACATTTTTACACATTCGAGAGAGCCCAAATGATTTGGAGAACGACCTAACCAGGCCGTTCCCCAAACCGTTCTGTTTTTTAGGGCTGACCAATATGCCAAAACGGGTTGGCGAACGACCTAGCCAGGCCGTTCCCCAAACCGTTCTGTTTGGATGGCTGGTCAGTATGGCAAAACTGTTTAGAGAACGACCTAGCCAGGCTGTTCCCAAAACCGTTCGACACTGTTCACAGCCTATATAAATTGCTTGTTCAGATTTTTGTTAACAAATTGGAAGTGGATTGGAGGTTTGATGAAGAATGGTAAGGAGGAAGATGATGGTGATGAGTGGGAGTATCGTGGAGATGGTGAGTGGAATAGAAAGAAGAAGGAAATGATGAAGAAAAGAGGAAGTGGGGGAGATGGTGGGTGATGTCGGGAAAATGGAGGAATAAGGTAGAAAATTTTGATTCTAAGTCGTCTTGGGTCCACTTTTCTTCGTAATTTATTTAGCTCGACCCATATTAAATTTCGAATTTCATAATTTTCGAAAATCATAGTCTTTCTAAATTTCTCTTAATCTCTCTTATCATAAATTCAATTTATTCCTCCCAATTATTTATTTAAACAAATCGCGAAAAATTTTCCGGTATTTTATTCGTATTTTATTTTAATATTTTATCAAAATACGAAATTTTACGAAAATTTCGGGGCATTACAACAAGTATCACACAGCTCGCACCCTGAAAATATCGTTCCACACCGCAGTACTTTCGTCTGCACAGTCAACACAAAACACATTGCATTGTGAGTAACTAAATACCCAGTAAGTACACCTACTTCACATACCAAGGTAGCTTAAGTGTGTTAGATGTTCTAGTTCATTATAGATTTAGGAAATAATCTTAAGATGCTTAGTTCTATATGCTTTAGTGCGTTATTGAAGAAAAGGAAATCATCCTAACACGTCTAGAAATCATCCTAACACGTCTACATTCGTCCTCCTATAGTTTGTTATCTCAATTAAAACCCTAAACCATAATTGTACCTGCTTTCACATTTTAAATCAATTATCAAATCATCATAATTCTTTAAACTTCTATTTTTCACTAATTATTCAGAGGAAACAGTTTGAGAAACAGTTTTGGTAAACCATTCTCCTACCCGTTCAGCCTTCCTAAAGTCCTCTGGAACTGAAACGGTTTTGAAAACGTTTTATATAATCCATTCTCTAACCCGTTTCATTCTTCACAAGCTTCTCTGGAATCAGAACAGTTTTGGAAACAGATTAGCTAACCCGTTCCCTAACCCATTTCGACCTTCATATAGTGTTCTGGAATAGAAACGATTTTTAGAACGATTTTTGTAATCCATTTCAGAACTCGTTCTATTCTTCAATGATGGCTCTATAAGTGGAATGGATTTTGAAACGGTTTACTCAACCCATTTCCAAACCCGTTCTGACCTGCAAAACCCAGAAATTCAACAACATACAACATATTCAATCCACACAACCAAAGCATACCATTTTCCACTTAATTCCTAAACTACTGACATACCAAATTACATCCAATACATGAACATTTATAGCGGTTCATAACCTAAATCACACATGGCACAATTTAAATCTTTGCATTCCTTAAAATGATCAAACAAAGGTCAAATCTTTGTATCCATTTCAACATAACCAAATTTCAATTGAATGAATGCGGTATGCACATACTTATGCAAAACACACACAAAATGACCCAGGTTTCCAGTCAACAAATTTTGGCTGGAGAGCTCTCGCTCTCTATTGTTTTCTCAAGACATCTCTCTCTCTCTTAATAGTGGGCAACTCTCCTTTTTATCGTTTCATAGAGCTCTCGCTCTTTATTGTTTGGGCAACTCCCCTTTTTCATCTTTTATAGAGCTCTCTCTCTTTTCACTCAATTAGGAAACTCCCTTTTTTTACATAATTCCTTACAATGAATATTCCATACATGCTTATGTCATGCCATTATGCCAAGATGCATAATCAATGTATCGTTTCACACATATGCCATAAGCACAATTCCTCAAGTTCATCATTTATCGAAATGTCAAGATTCCACTAACAAGTTCCTTCCAAACAGAATTACCAAGCATATCTCCATAACCAATCCATAATGTCATCATCACACACAAAAGTCACAAAAAACACACTAGCATCAACATAACCCATTCCATATATTCCTCACACCTTTTCTAAACAGTGATTCCACATTAACTCAAGAAAGGAAACAAGCACACTTTATCTCACACTCACATTCATTCACAACTAAAATCAACTCACATAATCAAGCATCCATACCATACCACATATTTCACATCATTCACTCACATGTTACACCTAAGCTTTCTAGTCACCTTCTCACATTCATACAATGATCATTAATCAAATATACTTAACTATATAGATATGAAAGCTACAATGGTAAGTGACATTTGATGCACTTACCTCGAACTCCGTTCAAGCCAACTCGCTCAAGTCCGATCCGCATTCCCCACAACGTGTACTACATGATTTTGAACACAAGTCCCAACATTAACACTACCTCACACATAAATCCTCACATTATTCTTAATCCATTCTCCAAAACTCTCTTCAATCTTACCTAACTTATGCTAAAACTCACACATTCTTAAATCTTCACATAACCCACACAACCCATAAAAACCTCACTCTAGAACTTAATGATCTTAGCAAAACCAAGAACTTACCTTGCTCTTAGTTGCCTTACTCAAAAATCTGCCTCAAGAATCGTTCTTGATCGAATTGATGGGGCCTAATAGTGGTAATTGTGGGAAAGTAAGGTTTGGGATGATTAAGGCTTAGAAGAGCTCTTGGAAGGTTGAGTAAAGACAAGAGACGGTTGAGAAAAGATATAAAGTAGGTTTATGTCACATCTCCCTAAAATCCTGCAGATCAAAACAGTTTTCAAAATGGTTTTCACAGACCGTTTGCATATCCATTCTGCACTATTCGATTCGAACTTCAAAGTTTTTAGCTGTGATGGGAACAGTTTTGGAAACGATTTTCCATTCTCGTTTCCCAGGCTATTTCCCCTACACTGTTTGATAAATTCTGCTAAATTCTCGGTTAAAATTTTCGGGGCGTTAGAACTCTAATTTTAAATGTTCTAATCAAATAGTTCCCCTTAGCATATTACCATTAGAAATATCATTTACATTTTTGTGTGTTGGCCTATATGTTTATCCTCTTTCGCGGAAAGCAATAAATATCCCTTTAATTCTGTAACGCTTGGAAATAAAATTAAAGTTGCGAGAGTGTGCTAGAAAATTAAAGTTTTTCTGAACTAAAACAGAAAATGCGCGTGAAATCTAAACTAAAAAATCAAACGATTACAAATGAAAAATTAGGACGATTTTTTCCAAGGGTCCTTAACTCAATGGTGACAATCCATCAAATACCAACAATTAAAATAAGAACTGCAATGAAAGCTAACAGAATGTTAAAAGTAAGTGAAAATAAAACTATAAGATGACAAAATTGACGTGAACATTAGAGCTTTTCGCTGTCAGAAATGTGCTTCTCCCCTATGTTTAGTTTTTCCTGTATTTGTAAACAATTTTCCCTTGGCAACAAATAAAGTATTCTTCTGATTGATCTTTATTTCCTTGCATGGAAAATCAAATATACTCTTTGCATTTGATTTATTTCATATTCTGACATATTGACTCCATAATATTTTCTGCCACATTTGCCGCAACAGGTTTCGGGTTTTTATACCTATAATCGGGCATATATATTTTTAAACTGAAAAATATGTCGACACCAGGGACGCGGCCAATCCCAATTCCATCGAGGCTTTGTTTTTCAAACTCAAGACGAGCCCAAAAGTGAGAAATCGTTCTCCTGTAATAAATCTCTCAACCATTCTTCCTCTTAACCGCAATTCAAATTCAACAAACACACATTAAGTTTCTTAAGCCTATACTTCCTCTTCCCATGATCGACACACAAACTAATCAACAAACTCCACTGTCACTCAGACCTTCCCCCACCCCACAGGTGTAACGCGATCAGAAACTGATGCAACACGATTTAGTAATAATAGGAAAAACTGAAGATATGGAGAAAGGGCAGATTGTATTACTGATGGCACAGTCCGTGAGGTATGAACTGACCACCAACACACACAAGATTACACACCACACAACATACATGGTTTTGTTGTGAGCTTTCTACAAATACCCAATCCTCTCCTATTTTTCTGGTAACTAACTCAGCAACAAATTGAATTTAAAAGCTTGTAAACACTAACAGAAAGATTGACACCAAATAACAAAAATAACAAATAACAACTCCGTTGA
>CANYCX010042719.1:0-34792 GCA_948193385.1 Breynia disticha f. nivosa
TATATACTTCAGCATATGCTAGACATCTCATTCTCTACTTTCCCCTTAAAAACTTAAACATTTTTCTATCCTTTTTCCTATCTCTCTCACCATTCAATACCCAACTAAATTGGCATGCAAAACACTATCATTGAAATCCAAATAACCTTAACCATACAACGAAACATGGAAAAACTCCGATCACGGAAAAAGTGAAATTCTTCACTTTTCAGGGTCCTCCTTCTATCAATGATTATGAGCCCCTAAACCATGATTTAACACAAAAGAAAGTTACTACTAGACAGTAGACATGATAAGGTTTCCAACAAGCTATCATTTGCTCAAATCAGAGCTCAAACGAAAGAGATATGTGATGGAAAAACTAGTCATGGAAAAAATGGGATTAGAATAAATTGAATTTACACTTACATTGATTTAGCTCAAAATCAGGCTTTGGAACCTCCTTGATGCAACATTCCGTGTAGGTTGACATATGGAGAGAAAAATTTCGATGGTGGAGAGCAAATATGGAAGAGAGAAAGTGATTGTATGTGTGGTGATGGAGACGGAAAGAAGAAGTGTTATATATATATATATATATAGGATTACTCGATTTGGACGATTTTACCCTTTTGGGTTCTAGTCTACTAAACGCTTCGTAATTCTCTTTCCACTCAGTTCCAATAACCCTAATTCTTATTAGTTTTTCTAATTTACAATTTCGTAAATCTATTTTCACTCTCCTTCCATTTAATTTTTATTTTAAACATTTCGCAAAAAATTCATTCGCATTTTTACTACACGAATTATTACCTAAAACAATTCGCGAAAAATTTCCCCTCATTTTTTCTACGTATTTTATTTAAAATTTTAATTAAGTAGACATTTTGAGGCGTTACACATAGTCGTGTGGCCCACTACACGAAAGAATAATACAACTTGAATGAACTAAGAAAACCTCCCAATTAAAATTAGCTATTGAAAGGATAATTTATTCCACCAATGACGTTTGAGTTGTTGAATAAATATAATTAAGTTAAGGGACTTAGTTATGATTTATTTGATAAAACGACTAAATTAGAAACAATTTTAGTTTAGAGACTAAAATGTAATTGTGAGTGGAAGGGTACCTATTCACCAATAGGCATCTCCATTTCTATATATACACCATTCCTCCACATTTCCAACTTACTCTTCCACTTTCACCAACAAAATCAGATTTGTTTGTGGAGTTTTAGAATAAGAATTCTAAAACCTCTCTCTCAGGTGATCGGATTCCTATGTAGGATCGGGTGCAAAACATTGCCCGTATCCCGATGCGTCTGCGCCAGTGGATACGAGCGTACCCTCAACGAGGTATCATCCTCTTCTAGTGTGCGTTGAACGGATTTCCAGGTTTGCGTTTTTGTTCATTTTATTTACGCTTTAATTAATTATTTGTTAATATATATATATATATATTATATATTGATTTCTTTCATTGGTATCGAAGCAGAAAAGCTATTAGTTTGTAAAATTAATTTTCCATATTGTTGTGGGTACTGATAATGTTGATTCGGTGAATTTATTTTGTATAAAAGTCATTGAATTTAGACCGAAAACGTTAGGCCAGTACGATTTCAAAAATAAAAATCTGGAAATTCGTCAATCTGATCGCACCATTGAACTCAAAAGGCCAAAAATCTTTTGAAAATGTATAAGTCTTTGTCGAAAAATGCCTTGAGGGCGGAATGTGGCGTCCACGTGCTGCCCATCTGGTGGCTATGCGTGAGTGACTAGCAGCCTGCGTCTGGCTAAGGCCAAACGACACGCCGCATATCGTTTGGCCTAGCGATTGGTCAACCGATCGCTGGATGACAAGTCGTTTGGCTTAGAGCCAAAGGACATGTCGTTTAACCCACGAATGAAAAGTCGTTTTCCTTCAACCCGACCCAAAAACCCACAACACGACCTGTTGACCCAACACAAGTCCATGACCCAACCTAAGCCTTGAACCACTGATAGGACCGTGCTCGACCAAATAGCATGGGCCACGTGTCGCGCATCGTTGTCCGCGAGTGGTGTACACCCACATGCACGAAGAGTGATGGTCTTCACTCGCGGGGGCGCGTGTCGGCGAGTGGACACTGTTTCGGCGACCAAAATTTTTCCTATTTTTGGTAAAATTAATATTTACAATATTCTGGAATTTTTGGCAAAAATAAAATGTAATATTGTGAAATTGGGTGCGATCCAATAAATTACATTTTACGAACCATTGTATGATCTTAGTGAACAATGTGGAATGAATAAGGGCGCGATTTAATTGCGATACGAAGTTGAGAAATTTAGACGTAATCACATACTTAGATAATCAAGATTGTCATTTTTCAGAAATCAATCAATTCGTTTTAATGATTAGACGATATTTTAAGTAATGAGAATTACCTATGCTAATTAATTTAGTCTTAATTAAAATCATAGTGGGTTGTTGAGATAATCTAAAATTTTATGGGTGCTTGAATATTTAGTATATTTATAAAGATAAAACTTTAGTGCATCGAGAAGGGATTAAGTAATAAGGATATAACACCCAAAAATAAAATAATTCTGGATTATGTAAATGGAATTATATGAAATTAATTTGTATAATAACAAATGATTAATTTTCAAGGCATGTGGATGAGCACGAGATGTGCCTGACTTGCATCAAATTGTGTCATATGTGCTAAGAACAAGCATGATTTGTGCCCAGATAATTCATTTGCAGATTGAACCATGCCCTGAACTCCAAATTTGCACAAGGTGTGCTGAAAATTAATCTAAGCCATGCCATATGCTTGAAACCAAGCACAAACCGTGCAAAAAATCCAATTCAAACCATACAAAAATGATTGCCATGAAACGAATGAAGCATGAGGTGTACGTGTGCATGTGACCCGTTCCATGGACGAGGAAAAATGGCACGAGTCCTGCCTTGAATGGTGTGGATCGTGCCATATTAAAATGGGCACGAGACATGCCAATTGTAGAGTGGATCATGACGTGTTATAATTAAAGCGGTTTTCAATTGTAAAAGCTTCATTTCATAAAAACTTAGAGAAATGGTGAGAAGCAGTGGAGAACCCTAGAGAGATGTTAAGAGCTGATTTCTAGTGAAAAATTCAAGGAATTTCGAAGGGAAATAGCTCAAATTATAAAGGTAAGGATTCTAGACTCAATTATGAATAAAAGTCACGAGTTTGAGATTATGGAACCTACTGCAATGTTCTAAATTGCTAAATTGCTTTGTTTGGAAGTGTTGTATCATATGAATATCTGAACTTATATACTTGACAGTGAATATGGAGATATGAGTTTTCTGCATGTATAGAAGGATTGGAAACTCTTACGGAATTAAGGTGGAGCATGTATGAGATTGGCTTCATTTGGAGGGTAGGAAATTTAAGGTAAGTGGACTCATTTACTCTTATCATATTTTGAGTATTTGAATGGTATGTTATATGATACAAAATGGTATGATGATGATGTTGTGATATCCTTGAGCATGTTAGAGAATTATGTTTAATGCATAGAATGTTGGTAAAATTGTGCTTTGACATGAATGAGAGTAAAGTAAGTGTCCTTATTTACTTTATGATAGTTCCATATGATTGAATGAAATGAATTGAAATAAGATGAAGGATTTGTGAAGAATCCAGGAAGTGTTATGCGATGAGAAATAATAAGATAAGTTTAAATAAAGCTTATAAAATGCGAGGTTATAAGTGTTCTTACACTTAACCTTGTAATGAGAAGAACAATTGTTCTTAATAAATGTAAATGCATAATACGATAAGCTAAGAAAGCTTGAGGGAAGTAAGTGACCATTTACTTACGAATGATTAAGTATTCTTATACTTACTAATACTTGTGTAAATCATGAAAAGCTAGAACGCATGACATTAAGACAAAGAAATGATAAAGTACTTATATGAATAAATATTCTTTATTGAATATGGAAAGCTTAATAGTATTCTTGCTTGATTAAGTAATATGAGTATGATTGCAACATGATACTGTGAGATTGAGATTTGTTTGATTATATTTTTGCTTTGTTGATTCATATGTGATGTATGAATTGTGTTAATATGCTAGGTGATTATAAATGTTGATTTATAGTCGGTATATGATTAATTTGCATGCTCGGTTGCTATATGTCGTGTTTGATTTTCGCATAAGATTTACGATGAATATTGCAGCATTTAATTTGCTTTGTGAGCATGTGATGAACATATATGATAATATGAGAATTGTGGCCCTTTGAGGTCATGGCCCTTATAGTCGAGGATATTAATTTGGCCTTTATGGTCGTGGTCTTTATGATCGATATTTGGCCTATATGGTCGTGGCCCTCGTGGTCGATTATTGGAGAGAAATAAGCCCGACATTCTTCTTCGGAAAAGTGTGTGTTTATTATGTATTTGCATACACTTGATATATGGCATTCATGTTAGCATGTTATTCTTGCTTGTGGATATGTGAATGCTAGATTGAGATATGAGACGTGTGATATGTTGATGAGCAATTGTACTTGATATGTTGATGAGCAATTGTGATTGATATGTTTATGAGCTTGAATGCATGAGTTGGTTCTTATATGTGAATATGTTTGTGCTCGCTATGATTTAACTCTTAATTGAGTTTTGTATGCTGATTTTAGTGTACATGTGATATGTATGATATACTAGAAAGTATATGAGATAAAGCACATAACTAATACACAAAGAACATAAAAACAAAATCGGAATGGTAAAATCAGTAGCTCAGCACGTCATCGTGCTGGTCAGCACATCTTCGTGCTGATGGATGATCTGAGATAGATTATGAGCATGCTCTCATGCTCAAGGAGGCATGATCGTGTTTCCTGGTAAATTATATGATCGAGCATGGCTCGTGTTCAATACGACACGACGTGTAGTCTGGGAATGAAAGATGAGCACCCCCTCGTGTTCACCAGCACGCCCTCGTGCTGTTCCACTGCACTCATTTAAACAGCAAATTAATTACACTTACTAAGTATTTTATACTCACCCCCGCTTGTTTGTTTACATGTTGTGCAGGTTTAGCAGGATTCACGAGGAGGATTCGAGCACGTGTTTAGAAAAACCGGATTTGTTTTATATAAAGAGTTGTATTGAGCAAATTAATGTTTAATGCATTAATGAAATTGATTGTTTTCTTATAACACTTTTATGTATCCGAATTTTTACGAGATAACGGAAAATATTTAGAAAATCTTATTTTAAAAGGGAGTTCAAATTGGGAATTTTATTTTTAAAATTTCATCTCTATACCTAGGGTGTTGGGGATTGATTTGGGGTGTGTGGGAGGGTTCTATGAAGTGTGGGTATGGTGTTTTAAGTTATAAAAATGCCTTCTTGCAGGCTATTCTCATTTTAAAATATTTAGACACACTACACTGGCAGGTACATGGTTAGCCCTAACTGTGTAGCTATCCATATAGTTACATTTTCAGATCAAAACATTGTTTCTTCATGTTCTTCATTTTCTAAGTTTTGGGACAAGTACACGAGCACGACCGTGTAATCAAATAGGACGTTCGTTTTTGAGATTTTTTATCAAACTCCCATATTTTGACAAATTATTTAATAATTTAACTAAATTTCGGGGCATTATAGAATTAGTCGAGTGACAATTTTCGCACATTTTTAAACTGAAATTGTGAATAATCGCATGAAAAACATGGATGTGGACATAAATGAACATTATGGTGGACATTTTCACATGTTAAAAAAATATGGCATTTGCCGAATTTTTCAGTAAGTTTTTGCTATTGAGACTTAACTATCTTGATTGGTTTTTATGTAGTTGTTTACAATAGAATTTTATCAGGTGTAGTCATTGGCCCAATTCAATAGGTCAACAGAGATAAGTCAATCCCAACTTTGGATGAACGAGAGTTTTAGTGAGGGACAAATATTGTTGGATAAAGAAGGATGTGTCGGGATAATTATTTGCATAGGTTCGAATTTATTTTTTTAAGAGATTTGAAGCCAAGGGACATATAAATTCAACTATATTTGTATATTGCTTTCTATTCACTCATTTATTTAATTATTTGTTTTATTAGGTTTTCATGTTTGATTAAACTAAATTTAAACTTATTGTCAATTATTACATTGTCTTATACTTGAATTTATGAAGTTTGTTTAATAAAATTAAGATAAACTTGTTATCAACTTCTTTTCATTAATTTTGTTTATTGTCTTTGTTCATTAATAAAACCAATTATAAATTTTTTTTCATTGTATTATTGACTTATATTAAATTATGATGTTTGTTCATTGATAAATTGAAAATAAATTTGTAGTAAATATTTCATAGTTTCAGTTTATTGTTCATATAGGAACAATTTTACTATTTTTTTTATAAGTAAAACTACTTGCTCACATTTTTTTTCATAATTTTCATCCTTGAATTATTTCATATAGGAAAAATTTTAATATTTTTTTATAAAAAAATTCAATTCACATAAGTATTTTTCATATATAGAGTAATTTTTAAATCAGGGGTTATATATCTATACTAATTTTTCATTAAATTTTAATAAAACAATATGATTAAGTATTTTATTTATTATGATACCAAAATATAGTCTAGGACTATACTATTGAAGTTTAAAATCTTTTTTTATAAATCATTAAATTAATTTTTATTAATTGATAATATTTTTTAATTATTTTTAAACTTTGACTTATTATAAAATAGTTTAAATAGAGGAAAAAAAACATTATTCAAATATATGATCATCAATAGCATTTCGCTTGTAAATTTAAATTTATTTATTTATTTTTAACATTTTATTTATTTTTGTAGTCTTATGCTCCATTTGTTTGACGAAAAAATAATTTTTTTTGAAAAATATTTTTTATAAAAATTAAGTTTTTTCAATCTTATTTTTTGAAATTATATTTTTTATATCTACACTCAAATATTTAAAAATATAATAAAAATTATAATTCTATATTTTAGATAAGAATTCTTTTTTGAAAATAGGTTTAAAATAATAATTATTTTTTGTTAATTTTTAGATTATAATTTTGTTGACTTATTTTCTGTTAGTATCATATGTTGAAAAATCAGAAAAATATTTTCTCAAAAATTAATTTCTTCAAACAAACGATGCCTTAATAATGCATATTATTTCAAGAGAAATTTCAATCCTACAATTTGTGTATTAATTCTGATGTAAATTTAAAGTTTTTATAAATAGATTTTGTTGTTTATGAAAATTTGAAACACTCTTTTATTGCCTTAATTTTATGTTGACTTGAAATATAAGTTATTGAGAATTAAATTGCAAAAACTTTGTAAAATATAATTTATTTAAAAATATAATAAAAACTCCTTGCTAATTATAAAATTGGGTAAATATGTTGTCATCTCTGAGTTATACACGTATCTATTTGGAAGTCCTCATGTTTTTTTTATCAAATTGTCGTGGTCCCCGAGATTTTAAAATGTTAGTCAAATTTATAGTTTTCATTATATTTGTTGATGTAGCATTCTTTTTTGAAAAATAATTTCTTTTAATGACTATGGTACCCTTGATAATAATCTTGTTTATGGTCCCTAAGTTTTTCTAATAATCTTCGTCTCCAATCCTCATTAGTATTATGCATATATTTAATTATGTTGTCAAGAATACGTAACAATATACAATTTTGATCCTTTACAAAATGAACATGTCAATAATTGCATTCATGCATAGAATCCAACAACAACAACGATAACTCATAGAAGTGATTGATATTTAATATCCAACAATGAATATTATTTTTTTAAAATTAATGTTAACGTTCAATAGTTATATTAATTGTTTGTCATATGATATATTTAAAAAAAAGTTGCAAATGGACTCTTTGAATGCATCTAATTACCCTTGCTTCTACTACAACAAAAGGAGGCTGAGATGAGATTCCTGATCCACTTTGAGCATCTTCATTCTAAATAAAAAAAGTGAAAATAAGAAACATTAATAACAAATGGATACAATATCAATTAACACAGCTTAATCTAATTCTTCATCTAATAACACTACCTCATTAACTACATTAGCATTCATCAATCTGTAATTATGAGTAATAAATTTTCTTATAGGTTCTCTTGATGTATTTTTTATCCTTTTTTCTTTTAAGTGGTGGTTTAGGATTCTTAATTTTGGAAGATGTCTCATTGATCAATTTTGTGTTCATTAGAAAAACAAGGACACTCATTCATCATTTAGGATTCTTAAAATTCAATAAGAAAATTTTGGGGATTTTATTGTTGCAATGTGAAGACTTTGGAACAGAAAGGGTTAAAAGTAAGAGATGGTTGAAGAAACATTTAATGAGGTAAGAAAAACAATTTAAGCAAAGTATTATTAGTCATGAAAAGACAAAAACAGACTAATCACAGGCTAAAACACTAATAAGATCCCACATTGGATAAAAAAGGGGTGTGAGTGTTGTTTATATGGGTTGAGCTATCTCACGCCTTAAGTTAGCTTTTGGTGTGATTCTTCTAATCACATATAGCTCCACATGCTCCATACCAAATAATATCAGAGCCAATCTTTGTCTGCTGAGACCTAGCTGCAGAGGGGCTAGCCTGCGACAAATGTTTGACCCACATCGTGTCAGGTGCTCGACCTACATGGGCACGAGTCCTCGAAGGCGGGGTATCGATAAGATCACACATTGGATAAAAGACGGTGTAAGTGTGTTTTATATGAATTGACTATTTTACCCATCAAGCTAGCATTTGGAATGTAATTCTCTCGATCATATGTCTTGCAACAATTTAATAAAAAATAGAGTCCACGAAAACATATTTGTGTATAATTCAATGAGGATAACGTATTTTACCCTTTTAAATTTAAATTCTTGCAGAGTGCTATTTGTTATTCTATACTCATAGCCGTAATAATGTTATAACATGAACAAGGTATATATTTTTATAATACGGGTGGAAAAAGGAAGATGGAAAGAAAAGTCTTTTCCCACCACAGCCAGTCACCACCACCTTCACCTTCTCACCCCGACCCAGTCAAACTCTTCCCCTCCTTAATACAAACAATACCTTTCCTTCCTTAATACACCATTCAAATCAACTAAACCTTAAATTTGAGATATGAAGTCCCTTTGTCTCATCCTACTTGTCTTCTCTACACTTGCCACTTTGTCCCTTCAGCAGACAATATCACCAGCCTCATCTCTCTCCCCTTCATCTCCCAACCGTACTTGGAATTCTCCTAATTCTACTTTCCACGTTGGATTCGCCCAACTCTCTCCCACGTCCTACTCCCCCTCCATCTTCTTCTCCGGCGGCAACATCTCCATCTGGTCAACCTCCGCCTCCGTTGACTCCCAAGGCTCCTTCATTTTCACTCCCGCTGGCTCTCTCAACCTCCTCAATGGCTCTGGCGCTGTTGTCTGGTCCACGCCCGCCGCAACCTCCGCCGCTATCGAGGATTCGGGTAATTTAATTCTACGAAATGGCACACTAACGGTTTGGTCCTCCTTTGAAAATCCTACTGATACTACTGTTCCTGGTCAGAATTTTAGTGTGGACAATGTTTTGAGGTCTGGGATTTATAGTTTTCACTTTTCTAAGTCTGGGAATTTGACCCTGAGGTGGAATGATTCGATTGTGTATTGGAATCAGGGGTTGAATTCTAGTTATGATTCTAATTTTACTAGTCCTTTATTGGGTTTGCAATCAATTGGGATTTTATCAATAAATGATTCCACTTTAACTAGTCCTTATATTATTGCTTATAGTAATGATTATGCTGAAGGTAGCGATATATTGAGGTTTTTGAAATTGGATAGTGATGGGAATTTGCGGATCTATAGCTCCGGTTTAGGTAGCGGAACTAGTACCATGAGGTGGGCTGCTATGGAGGATCAATGTGAGGTTTATGGGTACTGTGGGGATTTGGGTATTTGTGGTTATAATGATTCGAGTTCGGATCCGATTTGTGGGTGCCCGTCGCTGAATTTTGAGCCAGTTGATGTGAATGATGGGCGAAAAGGATGTAGAAGAAAGTTGGATATTGATAATTGTCCTGGTAATGCTACCATGTTGATGTTGGAGCATGCAATGTTCTTAACTTACCCACCGGAGAGAGCCGAACAGGTTTTCTTTGTTGGAATTTCAGCTTGTAGGTTAAATTGTCTTGTGAGTGGTTCTTGTGATGCCTCTACGTCTTTATCAGATGGAACTGGCTTGTGTTACTTGAAGAATCCTGGTTTTCTTAGTGGGTATAAAAATCCGTCCCTCCCTAGCACTTCATATCTAAAGGTTTGTGGGCCAGTAGAAGAAAACCCTTTGCCTGGAGTGCAGATTGAAAAGAAGAGTAGTAGTTTGCATGCTTGGGTGGTTATTGTTGTTGTTGTGGCTACTTTGATGGGTTTGATTGTTGTTGAAGGGAGCTTGTGGTGGTGGTGTTGTAGAAATAGTCCCAAATTTAGCAGTTTGTCAGCACAGTATGCCCTTCTCGAGTATGCCTCTGGTGCTCCAGTGCAATTCTCGTATAAGGAGCTGCAGCGTGCAACAAAGGGTTTTAAGGAGAAGCTTGGGGCGGGAGGATTTGGAGCCGTTTATAAAGGAATTCTTGCCAACAGAACCGTTGCTGCGGTGAAACAACTCGAGGGAATTGAACAGGGGGAGAAACAGTTCAGGATGGAAGTGGCAACAATTAGTAGCACACATCATTTGAATTTGGTGAGACTGATTGGTTTCTGTTCAGAGGGTCGTCACAGGCTTTTGGTTTATGAGTTCATGAAAAATAGCTCTCTTGATAATTTCCTTTTTGCCGAAGATGAGCAGTTAGGGAAGTTTTTGACCTGGGAGAAAAGGTTCAATATCGCTCTTGGAACTGCGAGAGGAATCACGTATCTTCATGAAGAATGCAGAGATTGCATTATTCATTGCGATATTAAGCCAGAAAACATTCTCCTCGATGACAATTACAATGCCAAGGTATCTGATTTTGGTCTTGCAAAACTCATAAATCCAAGAGATCATAGACACAGAACCATTACAAGTGTTCGAGGGACTAGGGGATATCTAGCTCCTGAATGGTTGGCAAATCTTCCAATAACTTCTAAATCTGACATTTACAGCTATGGTATGGTTTTGTTGGAGATAGTGAGCGGACGAAGAAACTTTGAAGTCTCTGACCAAACAAACCGGAAAAAGTTCTCCGTGTGGGCGTACGAGGAGTTTGAGAAAGGTAATGTGATAGAAATAATTGATAAAAGGTTATCTGATGTAGATGTTGATATGGAGCAAGTGGTGAGAGCAATTCAAGTGAGCTTCTGGTGCATTCAGGAGCAGCCATATCAAAGACCAATAATGGGAAGAGTGGTGCAAATGCTTGAGGGAATCACAGAAATTGAGAAACCTCCTGCTCCGAGGGCAATAACAGAGGGTTCTATAAGTGGAACAAGTATCAATCTGAGTAGCAATGCTAGTGCTGTGTCGGCAGTTGCAGCTTCAGCTCCAGCTCCTTCATCTGCATCGTCTTATCAGGGCACAGGAGTTTCTCCATTGCCTTCAGGAAGAAGTACAGATAAAGCATCTTCATCTTTGTTACGTTCAGACATCAATTGAAGCTCTCAGTTCACACCACGAAATTCCACTAAATACCGAGTATAGTGGTAAGATACCAAACTAGCATTGATTTGTGTAAATTTTTATTTTACCTGAACCAATTATAGCAGATTAATTTGTTCATATTATTCAGTTTTGATTATACATTATTATTAATAAAAATTGGGAGAAAAAAGTGTCCAAGCTGTAAGATGGACTTCTCTGTTGTTTGTCAACTGCCTGATTAAAGTTTATTTGGAAGGTATCTCCTCTGTTATTGGCACATAACAAATACACGTTATTGTTTAGATTGACTCATCTCCAATGGTAGTGTTACGTTTTGAATCAGTTTCCTAGTTTTTCTGCTGAACTTTCAACCTCAATGGATTCCAGCTCATAATCGCTGTAAACACCACATAATAAATATAATTAGTGGTTTTTTTTTATGTATTCAAGTAAAAGAGTCAATTGTTGATTAAATTAACACATATTAAATATATTTTTAGCCCGTATACAAAATCTTAAATGACATATAATGTGGGACGGAGGATGTATTACATTAAAGTATTAGTTCAATCACATATTTAGTGACTGGGTGCCTTGTTTTTTTTTTTGGAGAAAACCATACTGCAAAGACATTCACTCCCCATTAATCAATGATAGTGGTATTTAGTAAATTTTTTGTACATTTTTCAAGTTGTAATACTAAATTTATTCTTTTCACATTTCAAGAAATTCATTCTTTTTACTTCCCAATTAAATCATCACTAATGTAAAAGTCTTAAAAATATTTCATTTTATTTAGTTCTATACTAACAGTTATACCAGTGCAATACTAGATTTTATATATTATAATTGTATTAATTTTGTTAACCTAAATATAATATAGTTTCATCATAAATTATTTAATACAAAAAATTAGGGCAATCAAACATCAATATGCTTTTTTAATCCTAAATTTTAGTTTAGACCCGAGCGATACTTCAATCTATTTGTTAAGAATTAATGTCTTAGTTCAAATTTTTTAAATATATAAATATTTTTAAATTTAACATCTACAGTAAAAAATCGCAATAATAAAATAAAAATAGATATTTTAAAAAATAAAATTACAAATAATACATTAACAAAATCTAATATTTAAAATGAATTTAAATTATGAGATAAATATATAGAGATCCGAGGGCTACTTAGAGTTATTCATGAACAAAATTATTGTTTGAAAAACTAATTCAAAGTAATATGTAGTTCAACTTTCTTAAGTTATGAAAACCCGAGTGATGCTCAAAGTTATTCAAATGAATTCAATTTTGCTTTCATAAGTTACTGAAATAAGAGCATGTTCAATAAACTCTCTTAAAGAGTCTTTTCTCTAAATTAAGAGAGTTGATGAAATAAATCCATCTCTAAAAAATTTTTCTAACTCTTTTAATTTTAAAAGAAACGAATAGTCTCTCTTTTATTTAAGAGAGTCACTATACGCACTTTAAACTTAATTTAATATATTTTTAGAAAAAAAAATGTGTAAACAAGCATTCATTTTTTTTATTCATTATTTTATTAATAAAATATTATAAAAAAGTAATGTAGAGAGTTAATAAAGAGTGTTGGTGGAGTGATTTATAATTTTAGGGAGTGATTAATTAAGAGAATGAATAAAAAATAATATTTAAAAGAAGATTTGAGAGAGGATTATTGGGGATGCTCTAAATATGCAATTCTGAATTTAATTGTCATCAAGAAAGACAGTTTACTACATACCAACTGCTTTCATAAGTTTTTTTAGACAAGAACTTCTTTCATAAATTGACAAATTTTTAGTTTTTTATTTTCATTTTCATTTAATTCCACTTCAAAATAGCAAGTCTATGGATTAGATTGCTTCTAATCTGTAAATTGCAATTTAACTGGAGTCCATTAAAAGGTAAGGAACATGAAGATGATTGTATACTTTAAAATGCACTACAAATTATCTTAACTACTAAATCAAATTCTTTGATGATAGAATCGAAATATTTATGTTATATGTCATGAATCTCAATTCATATTTAATATCTATTCTAGTCTTAAGATAGAAAAATTAATATTCATTTAGAGTGGCACAAGTACTAAAAAATTGTCTCTACTTTCTTTAAATTATTCAATACTTATTTAAGATTATGTTAAAAGGCATATTAGTAAAAAAAAGAATAAGCAAATTTTTTTGATAAAACTATCCTTATTTATCTGAATAAAATTCATCCAACACTCATTTTTATTTCGTTTATTTAACTGCCTAAAACTTGATCATAAAATGTTGGATTTTGGATATTCTAACATCAATGTTGAACTCAAAAGGATTGAAAACCTTTAAGAGGATTGTTATAGTATGTATACTCTCACTATGTCTCGATACTATATACTATTTAAAGAATTGGTCAAATAGAGTGTACTCATTAAAGATACGGTATATGTCACTTTCAAATATCAAATATTGAATTTAAAGTTGAATTCAAAATCAAAGAAAGATCATAGTATCACATTTATCTTCATTTGTCTATAAATTGACCTCCCTTCTTTTCATTCAAGGTATGTTTAAAATACCTAAAAACTCCTTTGACAACTTTTAGAGACAAGAAAGCCAACTCCACGAGTGAATCTACCACAAGCAATTCCAACTGACACTGTTGAAGGATAAGGAAATCACATGTGGAGTCAACTCTATATTTGCCAAGATTAGGCTATTTCTAAGGGAACATAATACTAAGGCGCAGGTATGAGACAATGATGGATGGAGGAAGAAATGCTCCTCAAATGCCCAGAGAGAAATATCAAGAGGTGATAGAAAGATCCAATAAGGGAGTTAAAGTAACAGAGCCTGAACAGTCAATATTTATGGCTAAAGAAGTTAATAACATCAGAAAACTTGGGGAGAATATCTTGGTTGATAAGAAGTTCAAGACTAAAGTAGAGGAGGTCGATGGAACACAAGTTCTTTCATTAAGGAGATTATGAAAGAACCACTTCCCTCAAATTCAAGATACCCCAACTCCTTTATTTCACTAGAAAATATGATCCTTATGAATACAAAATTTGAGGCTATCACCATACTACATGGATGGAAGGATTTAATCATATGTAGAGCATTCTCCATTATTCTAAAGGATGTCGCAAGAGATTGGTTTAATGGCTTAGGCGAGTCTTTAATATAATCTTTTGCACAATTGAAGAAGATGTTTGTCAATACCTTCATCATCAATAGAAAACGAAAGAAGGTTTCCATATATCAACTAAGTATCAAACAGGGAGAAAAAGAACCCTTGTGTTAGTACGTTGATAAGTTTTGCAATGCGACATTAGACATAAGGGAGTTACTACACAGAGTAGCAATTGTGACCATTTTACAAAGAACAATGTCAATACAATTATAAAAGGTGTTGTTGCTCAAACAAACTAAGACGATAGTTGACTTATTCTCTGTGGCCAAGAAGTACATAGCTCTGGATGGTAATGGGAATTTGCAGATTTATAACTCTAGTTTAAGGAGTGGGAATAGTACCATGAGTTGGGATGTTTTGAAGGATCAGTGTGAGGTTTTTGGTTACTGTGAAGATTTGGGTATTTGTGCTTATAATGATTCGAGTTTAGATCCGATTTGTGGGTGTCTGTTGCTGAATTTTGAGCCAGTTGATGTGAATGATCAACAAAAAGGATGTAGAAGGAAGGTGGACATTGATAATTTCCCTAGTAATGCTACCATGTTGATGTTGGAGCATGTTATGTTCTTAACTTATCCACTAGAGAGAATCTCACAGGTTTTCTTTGTTGGAATTTCAACTTTTAAGTTGAATTGTCTTATGAGTGGTTCTTGTGATGCCTCAATGTCTTTATCAAATGGAACTTGCATGTGTTACTTGAAGACTTCAAGTTCTCTTAGTCGGTATAAAAATTCATCCCTTCTAGCACCTCATATCTAAAGGTTTGTGGGCCAATTGAAGAAACCTTTCCTTGGTGTGCAGATTGAAAAGAAGAGCAGTAGTATGCATGTTTGGGTGGTTATTATTGTTGTTATGGCCACTTTGATAGGCTTGATTGTTTTGGAAGGTAGCTTGTGGTGGTGGTGATGTTGTAAGAATAGTCCCAAATTTAGCAGTTTGTCAGCATAACATTCCCTTCTTGAGTATGTCTTCGTAGGGGTGATATGGTACCATTTAGATTGGGATTTCAAAATCTCCGTCCGGTTCCAAATATTCGAGGTTTTTAAAATTCAAGATTCACTCATATCCTGTAATTAAAAATCTCCAGATTCATCCCTTCTCAAAGTTTTAGTACTAGCGGGTCAAGATTACAGGAATTCAAGACGTGACACTCATCATTCATATGTAATATATTCCTTTGACATTTTTGAATAATTGAGTTTGAAATTAAAATATATTAACTCTTGTAAACATAATATTAATGTTCACACATAACAAAAATAAGGACAATTTTTTTTGCAATTCAAAACATAACATCAAATAAAAAAAATCTTATATATACAATATCAACATTCACAAAATAAAAAAATAGGACAATAAAAATCTTATCGCGATTCGAAACATAATCATCAAATAAGAAATTTTTTATGTCTGAAAGAATAAACTTTTTTCTTTTATCATCCATTGAACATATAAAAAATAAAAAATAAAAATATCAATTCTTAATCAAGGTATATGAAAAATGAATAATATCTAATTTATTTTAAAATTAAAATTACACGTACATAATTAAAAATCTAAATTTTACCTAAGTTGAATAACTTTACAGATCTCAGGATCTTTTATCATATTTAAAAAATGTTTATTGAAAATCAAATTTATTAATAGATAAAAAACACTTGAAAAAAATATGATCAATTTTGGATTTGAAATTTTTAGTTATTAACATTGATTTTAGATTTGAAATTTTTAATCGTGTCGGACTCATCTCTTAGTAAAGTCAATTCATCTAATTACCAAAGTTTTTACATTAACAAACACTTGATTGAGAGCTAATATCTGTAAATTAACATGAGGTAAGCTTGGAATTAATGTCATGTTAATACATTTATTTAAAAAATTAAAGGATGGTTACAATTTAAAATCTCATACCATATTATCGATAATGCAGTTTATATACTCGTTTGTGCATGGATTTATCACATAGATCTTTTCATGCATCTAAATGAATACAATCACATGATATTTAATCTCAACACTGCAACTTTCTAATTATCTACATGACACTTTTTAATTTAATAAGTAGAACAAAATAATTAATTAAATAATAAAGTATTATAGTATTGAAATATGTTTAAGAGATTACATTATGATTACCTGTGTATAACGTACATTTATATACATATCTCGTTTAAAAATTGTAGTTCAAATATTAATTATCATCAACTTATCATTTTTTATAAAGAAAAGTTTATATGCACATCTTATTACTAGTTATAAATAATTATTCGAAATAATAATATTTAAAAATAAATATATTTTGAATTTAATTCAAAGTTTAATGAATAAGTTTTCTACCTTAAATAAAACTAAGTGCATTCACAAATTGTTATAGATTTAAACTTTAATTAAAAATATTGTATAATTATTTTATTTATTTAAAAAAATATTAAATACATATACAAGTTATTTTTTGGTTCTTTGGTTTGGAATTGTTCGGTACAGTTTGGTACAGTTTTCGGTACAGCTATTCTCTAATATCTAGAACCATCCCATATAAAATTTTTGGAACAGTTCGGTACAGGAAAAGACAAAGTCAACGGTTTTTTTTTAGTTTAGACCTATTTGGTTCGGTTTTTCAGTTTGGTTCGAAAATCTCCAAGATTCGTGCTCAACCCTATGTCTTAGGTGCTCTGGTGCAGTTCTCGCATAAGGAGTTGCAGAGAGCTACAAATGGTTTTAAAGAGAAGCTTGGAGCTAGAGGATTTAGAGCCATTTATAAAGGAATCCTTGCCAACAAAATTGTGGCTGCAGTGAAACAACTTGGGAGAATTGAACAAATGGAGAAACAGTTCAAGATGGAAGTGGAAACAATTAGTAGCACACTAATACGATACCAGCTCATCCTCCCTCTATCAACCAAAGCCCAACTAACACCCACGCATGAGCTAGTTGTAACCAAGGCTCAATAGTTGGTCGAGCACCCCTCATAGGTCGACCACTCCCATTAAAACCTTGGCTGATAGGAGGAGAGGAGTCCCACTTTACATATTGTACAATTAGCTCTCTTTTTTCCAATGTGAGACTCTATCATTGTCCCGCCCTTCGAGGACCCATGTCCACGTGGGTTGAGCACTTGTACTAGCGTTTCCTTTATAGCCCACAAGTCGACCCCTTTACGGTTCAAGTCGGTCCCTCCGCAACAGGGTCTCGCTGGGTAGAGGTGTTAAACTCGAACCAGAATTGGCGAACCATAACCAAAACCGCTGGTTTTGAACCGTCGATTCTGGAATAGAAACCGAAATCGGCAGAATAGGCCATGTTAGGTTCTGGTTTCATGGTTCATGGAACTGTGAACCAGCGGTTCTGAACTGACATTCCTTACCGACGGTTCCAAACTTGCATTTCACTGTTCCGAACCAGCGGTTCAGTTAATTTTTGAAGGAAAATTGGACTCAAACTGGAATCAGAACCAACTGAACTGAAACTGACAGTTTGTAATCAGAACCAAAACCAGAACTGAAAATGAAGTGTCTCCCATTCCAGTTCAAGGAAACCTTGAACCGTGAACCACCGTTTCCGAACCAGAACCGGAAGTTTGAACTGTTTTAACACCTCTACGTCTGGGCAAATCTGGCTCTGATACCAAAATGTTACGGTCTAGATTTTTAGGATCTAGTCATGAGGGTTTTTGGTGATAAAGTTTGGAGCTCAGAGGGGAGCTACACCTACCCTAGAGCTTAGCACGAAAAGCTATGCCTATCCAAAAGATCAAGAGAGAGAGTTGTCTATCTCTTTATTTTAATTGAATTTATTGATTGATTATTAATGAGGCAAAACTGCCTATAAATAGTACATAAAGAATATTATTTCCTAGACTTCAAACAAGACCGAAACTCCTATGAATTCAAATCTCAAAGTATTCTACACAATCTAAACTGCTTAAATGATAAAGCAAATTAATAAATTTGAACTAATCCTAACTATAAATGTAAGGTAAGCATTACTTTTCTTTCTTCTTCTCTTATAGTAGATATAGTCCACAACACACACATCATTTGAATTTGGTGAGACTGATTGATTTCTGTTAAGAGGGTCGTCATAGGCTTTTGCTTTAAGAAGGCTTTCTTATCTGGAGTTGTTCGTTGCTTTCAACTATCTCCCTCCCTATTTGTGTGGTATGCTCTACCATTTCGTTGAGGTAAGTCATGTTCATATCACATATTTCTGAATATACTGGAAGGGTTTCCTCTACGCATGATAACTGCCGAATGAACAAAAAAAGCACATAAGCACAACTATTTTAAATCGGAAAATTAGGTGGGCATTTTTGCAAAGAGAAATGTCATAACTGACATTCCCCTAATTTTCCAATTTAAAATATGTTTGGACTAATTTAGTATTTTTGGACCAAATCTAAACTAAATTTAGTTGGAGTCTAACTATATCATTGATAGATTAATTAAAATAAAGGATAATAAATAAGACTATTTCTTAACTAGATTCTGAATATGAACTAAAGAACTGTATGGATATGTTAATTTTGAATAACATTTATGTACTTTTAACTTCTAAAAACTTTGTTTTAATTTTTGTAAACAATTTAGTTATTTTTGCTAAATTTAAAATATGTCTGGACCAAATTTGGACCAAATTTAGTAAGAGTCTAAATAAATTTTCAATTAATTGAATTGATCTGTGTAGAGAGAAATAATCAACTAATCAGAATTTTAGAAACATCATTTATATGAAATATAGAATTATTCCAACCATGATTTCTAAAATAAATAAAAAATTATTTTAATTACAGATAGTTGTCCACAAAATGTTTTAATGTCATACCTAAATTGTGATGATCATGAAATCCATCATATGGCTTAAAATTACCAACTCAATATTTGTAACATACATGTCATGTAATCTGTATATGCTAAGCATATGATTGCAAAATAAAATGTTTATATCTTGACAATGCTGTGAAGTACAAGATGAAGAAGAGAACTCGCATTTTTCTTCCGTTCCTACTAAATTTAAGTTTCACAAAATACACATCATTTAAATTATAAACATATTGATAGTAAACGAATATTTCTTTACGAATTAATATGCATTGAGTGCAAAGAAGAACAAATTAATCTCTCAAAAAAATATTAATTCATTGAAATAACTGTCAATACTCCAATATTGAGAAAATTTTTTATTTTTATAAAAACTATAATTATATTTTTTTACAAGTTTATTGTGTAATTATAAGACATTTGTTTTAGGGGAGACTTGTGTTCATTATATTCATTGTTTTATTGACTAATTGCAATTGGTTACTGATTCGGCAAGAACTTGAGACATATATTAACGACTTGAGATGGATGCACAATTTGATAGTCTTGATAATTTGGGAAGTCTTACAAAGAATATAGATATCAACGAAATCAACCGTGGCTCTTAGCCCTTGCTTGGTTGCTTGTAAAATGATGGAAAAGAAAGGAAATTAAACAAAAGAAATGAAAAGAAAAAAAAGAATAGAATAGAAATCTAGATTTTATCCTATTGTTTGTTTAGCTTCTTAGAAGTAGAATGGAAAGATATGGAATAATGAGAGAAAAATATTTTTTACTATTATATCCTCATTAGGAATGAGTTGAACTTAATTCAAAGAGACTAATTTTGTCAAGTTAATGTATTTTTTTTATTTCCCGTGCTTTTCTATCAATTTGGAAGGAAAAAAAATAGCACTCCATAAAAAATGAATTGAACTAATTTCCATTCTTTATCCCTCTTTACTTATGTTTAAATAGTTGTCCAAACAATGAAAATCTAAAATTAAACTTTCATTCCTTTCTTTTCCTTCCATTTCTAATGAAACAAACAGAGGTTTAGTTTTGAAAGAAAAAGCATAGTTAGTGAATGATTGTCATTTTAATTTAGTAATGTGTGATGGATCAATTTTATTTAAATGCTAAAATATGCTAAGCTTATTACTTTGGCTCAATTATTTTTATATGCATAAAAAAAAATTTTACCTTAAAGTCGCCCCCTTAAAAAATTTTGATTTCCTCACTGGTTGTTTGGACATTTTCTCCAAGATGGAGATTTACTCGACTATTGTAGTTGATCATATGAACTTTATGAAAGAAATATGAGATTAAGACTTGATATATTTTTTTTGGTAATTAATTTTCTTATATTTTTTTTGTCTATATTGTAGAGATTGTTAGCTACTTAGTAAATTTGAGAAATGTCTATTCTACTTTTCTTTTCTCCTCACAAATCCATACCCTTTGAACAAGTCGTAGAGATGCAATCCAAAGAACCAAAAAATATTCAACCATGTTGTACTGTTAACTGCCTGTAGTGCCATTATTACACCTGCAAAACTTTCTCGTTCAATCTCATTGCTTAAAAGATATACAAGATGAACATACACACGTGAAGTGAAATGCAAAAATCCAAATAGAACAAACAAATTATACAAGTACGATTATCTATAGTACTGGTTGTAGGCATATTTGATTCATTATCCATCTATTGAATCTTCTAAAAAGACATCAATTAAAAATCAAGGCGCATATTGATTAACTACATGACATGAACTGATAGTTAACATCAGAGACTCAGATGACATGACTGCATGAAACTCTTACTTTGGATTTGTCTTCAAATTCTAAGATGACGATCTGCAGTTTTTGGAAGTCAACTGCCGAGGAATCTTTGACATAATGTTATTTGAATTCCTAAAAGTCGCAAACTGTCATAGAATTCTCATCTCGTACTCGTACTCCATCTTCATTTTCTTACCACAAATGATATAATTAGTGGTTTTTTTATATATTCAAACAAAAGAGTATAGCAATCAATTGTACACTAAATTAAGATATATTAAATGTATTCTTAATTCGTATGTAAAATTTTAAACGACAAGTAATATGAGATAGAAAAAGTATTGTATTAAAGTGTTAGTTCAATCACATATTTTGTGACTAGACACTCAGTTTTTCTTTATGGAGAAAAACAAACCACAAACACATTCACTCGACACTAAGCAATGATAGTGGCGAAAGGTTAGAATGAATGGTTTGTGTAAAAGCATCAAACAAATGTCTATATTCACTGTACACAAGTTAGCACCATTTACACTAATGTCAAAACCACAACTTTTCATCACTTATTGTTTGCATGTTTCATCTCTTTTATTGGTATCAAAATTTTGGTTGGTAGTAATTTGTTATCCACCAAGAAATTGCGTAGAAATTCACTGAATTTCGCGTCAAAATACATCCTGTTTATTCAACTGTATGAAACTCTTATCATAAAAGTTGGAATTCGGATATTCTAATACCAATATTGAAACTATTAAACATGGCTCCAATCTACTCATTTCCTTCCACGAAGAACTCATACTTGTGGACTATATGACATTTTATTTTCGTTTATTTGCGATGTCTCTTCATTTGTGACTTCCAATGTACGCTACTGCGTATAGTAAGGCAAGAAATTTTGACACGTGATATCGCTAAACTCTCCTGGTAGGGCTGTAATCGAGTCGAGCCGAGCCGAATTTTGAAATGTTCAAGCTCGGCTCATTAAAATTTTACGAGTTCAAGTTCGAGCCGCAAATTCTTGTTTATGCTTGGCTTATTTAAAGCTCTTGAGCTAACATGCCTGTTCACAAGCTTAAAACTAAGTTATGTTTTCGAGCCTAAGACGAACATCTTAAACGAATCTCTAAATGAACATGTTTACGAGTATATTATGATCTAATAAACAATATTGTTCACAAGTTTTCATGAGCTTATATAAGAGTATAAGAGTGTACAAACATATGTATAAGAGTACAATTTCATAAGTTACAAGATAGATTATTAACTATACATTAAATGCAACATATATCTATTTTATAATTTAAAAGATTTAAAAATAACTTAAAATATTTTAAATAATATATAGAGCTATGTATAAGACTATAACTCTATAAGTTATAAGATAAATTATTAACTATACATAAAATACAACATGTATTTTTTAATTATTTGAAATATTTAAAAATAATTTAGAACAATAAAAATATTATGTAGACCTATGTAAAATTATAACTCTATAAATTGTAAGATAAATTATTAACTATATATAAGACACAATATGTATCTATTTTATTATTTGAAACAATGTGCTACAAAGTAGGTATATATAAGACTCTAAGCTATAAAATAAATTATTAATCATGTCACATATGTATTATGAAATAAACAAGCCTATTTACAAACACTTAAATGGTCATGTTCACGAACACTTAAACGAGCCTGTTCATGAACACTCAAACGAGCTTGTTCACGAATACTTAAACGAGCTTGTTTGCGAGGTTTGCTGAGCCGAGCTTTTGAGTATTTAAGCTCGGCTCGTTTATAGAGTGAACCTAAATTTTTGTTTAAACTGGGCTCATTTACTAACGAGCCGAGTCACGAACAAGCTTTTACTGAGCCGAACGCCAAACCGCTCGCGTTCGACTCGGCTCATTTACACCCCTAGTTGTATTAATATGTTTGGTAAAAATATTTTGAACTTACATTTAATTAGTTGCTGCACATGATTGTATTGATTTGTAACCTATCATTATATGCTTGTTCAGTGTCAACTTTGAGGCAATATATAAAAATGAGCTTGTTTAGGAGTTGAACTTGTTTGTATGTAGTGTTTAGTTATTATATACGGTAATATGGTTTACATTTTCGTATTTTTATGTTTTAATCATGATTCTGTTGTGTAGATATAATGTTTCTCTTCATGTCTTTAATTGTCACCAGGTTAGTGCCTCTCTAAAAGTTATTCCTTCTATAAGGTACGATCAATGATGTTTTACACACACAGCGATATATATATACATATATATTTGTATCAGTGTATTGCTCCTTTCTGTTTTATGGCAGGAATGTCATTGCAGTTAAGCTACCAATCACTGATGTGTATTGTTCGTTTTTGTTAGTAGAATATGATGAAAACCATATGTTTATTCTCGGTTGATGAAACAGCCGACGACTTAGTTATTGAAATCTTAAGAGATGTACATTGCCTTAGGGTTGGCATAAATCAATGTTTTTCAGTTGTGCTAAGAGTTTGGAGGTAGTTGTCGTGTTTGGTTGACTTGTAAAATTATACAATGATCTGTTGTTGACAGATATTATGAAAAAATGGTGAATTTGTAATGCAAATCAAAGCTTTGAGATGCAAGTTTGTTGAGCACATAAATTACAACAGCCTTGTCAATTGTCATGTTCAAAAAGTATGAATAGGAAAACAAAATAGCCTCCTGAATCCTGATTAGGTTGTTCTCTGTATTCTGAATGAGATAGGGAAGAATATCCATGTTTCTCCAAGAAACGAGAAGATGGTAATGGGATACCTGCCTGCTGGACATGCAAATTATCAGAATTTATCATTATTCTACAAACTACAAGGCTAAAGTTTCTAGCACTAAAAAATAATTCAAAACGACATTGATAAGAACTCAAGGCTTCCATAACTTCATCGTGCAATCTTTGTCGTACATCGCCACAAGTTGCATACCCTGATTCTTAATGCATTATTAGTTTCCAATAGCATTTTTTTTCTATAAAGTTATGATTAAGAAACATAATAATATGTACCTTAGTTTGAAGTTCAGAGAGTTGTTGATGCATAGATTGGGTCTGCGTACGATAAGCAAGTAAAAGTGATTAATTGACTTTATATTTTAAACAAATATAGATCAGATCTGCATGAAAATAAAACATGTATATTCGTTAGTCTTATTTGTTTGAGTGACTTATCAAGTTGATGCTCAATTTGCTCAAGCTCCGTGGAGTTCATTCCCCCAAATTTTCGCCGAGAAAGTTCCTACACAATGATATGCATAAATCTCTGTTATGGCACAGTTAAGAACATCTAAAGCTCCTTCCTTAACTGTATATTGATGGTGCAATATCTACCTCTGTGAACGCTGTAGCATTTCCGCTTCAGAATTTAGCTTCAAATATTCCCCATACTTGCTATGCATATATAAGGTCGTTTATATAGGTATATGTTAAAAGCCTAGCTTACAATTATTCTCAAGTGCAAGAAGTTCAATGACTCAAAAGTTGTAGCGATAAAAACAGAAAAGTGGCTGATAATGCAGCTCCATCTGAGAATGACATGGCTGTTCATTCGTGTTGAAGATTGTTGCTGGAAATTGTATGTTTGTTGTACACTATATGAAAAATAAGAAGATAGGGAAAATATGAGAGAGAAAAAAAATATGAGAAGAAAAATGAGGTGATCTATCAAAAAAACTAAAAACATAGCCTATACATATGAATGACATTCCTAACAACGATTTGAAAACAATGTTATTAAATTGATATCTTTTTTTACGCCCTCAAAAGAGGAAAATGACAGTTTTAAGGTGGCAGTCTATGTACTTTCTTCACGAGAAGCACTTAATCATGGACCAGGGTTAATCTTTCAAGAAAGCCCAATGAATAGGCCCATTGGGAAAGTGAAGCCCAAATTTGCATCAGTAAACTCTATAAAAGGGAAAGTGAAAAATCTCATTTTCTGGACGTTACTCACTGTGATGAAATCAATTAATGAAGGAACGTTTCAAGAGATTGATAGTGGTGATCATTCTATTATGAACAATTATGGCTTAACACAGTCTCTTCAATTTCCAGGAACTGTAATGTTTCATTCAACTCTTATATAAACTCAAGAACCAAACTAATCTTCCATCATCTACAATTCCACTACAAATAATCGCATCCAATATGAAGTTATTTGCAGTCTTCGTTCTGTTCACATGCTGTTACAGTACAATAGCACGACCATTGTTAACAACCTCGAGTTCAACCCTCATGGCTCGTCTGAAACTAGAGGAGGATTCCACTAATTGCTGGGACTCTTTGATGCAACTACAAGCATGTAGTGGAGAGATTATTCTGTTTTTCCTGAATGGTGAAACTTACTTGGGACATGGTTGTTGTGAAGCTATAAGAGTAATTAGTGAACAATGCTGGCCTAATATGATTCACACACTTGGTTTTACTGGTGAAGAGGGTGATATTCTGGAAGGATACTGTGATAATTCCACTACCAATGAGCAGTTTAATGCTATTCCTGTGACGCCACAGCCATCTGTGTTTTCTGAAGGAGCTACTGTTTTAGATACTAGTTTGGTTCCATGAGTTTGTTCTAAAAATCTGTTACTATCTACTGTTCATGGTGAATAAATTGATGGGTTGTTGTGGTTCCTTCCATTTTTACCTTTTTTCTTTCAGTATTCATAACCTGTTGATAATGAGGGCAAATGAAATGAGTTATTTAAAAAACTAACAGGATCAAGATCCGATATAGAATTGAGAGCTTTGAGAGCCGATCACGTGGAAGAGCTTGATTAGAGTCATCACCATAATCTAAGCCGAAAGCAACATACTTCAATTATTAAACTCATGAGCAAATTACCACCTTCCACGTGCATCAATAAAATCAATCCTTCTTATAAACACTTGAATCTCCCCTCCATTTTCACTTCTTGCTTGCCTTAGCTTATTTTTGCCCAAATTTCGTAGTTCGATATGGGAAGTTTCTGCATATCATCAGCGACGCGACCAATTTCTCTCCGCTCTATGCAAATTCCACGTCTGCAATGTAAAACAGTTGGTTCACTTGCAGTTTCTCAGTTCAATTTCAGTCCTCTCAGGTCTTTTCTTTGCAAGATCGAAACTTTATTGTTTTGACATTTGTGAAAACCAACTTTCTCAATTAAGCAATACATGGGTTTTTTTTGTAAAGCAGATTTTCAATCAAGAGTAATGACAAAATGGCAGTGAAAGACGGCAGAAATAAAAGATCTAGCATTGTCTGTTATGCTTCACCAATCTCTGCTCGTAATCTTCAGTTCATTTCCACAATCTCTTCCGTGTAAGTATGCGTGTTTCTCTTTGTGTAATGAATTAAAGATTGTAAATTTATATTTGTTTTGGTGAAAAAATGCGTTTTTTTGCAGGGTTTTGATGTTGGCAAGAGGCACTGGAATTCACAAGTCCTTTGTAGTGCCAATAGTTGCTCTTCAAGCACCTATTACTGTCATTTCGTGGATTAAGTAATTCTTCAACTTTCTGCTTTATTTTAGCACTTTTTTTTGATAAAAGATGGTACTTGTTAAATTAAAGCTTCATTTGAATTGTGGATTGAGCTGGGATTGTGTGAATTCTATGTCTGTAGAGGTGATTATGGAGTTTGGCTCGCGTTTGTGGCACTTCTAGTTCGTCTTTTCTTCTTTATTCCAGGTTGATTCAGTGCTTTCTACAATTTTGCAGCTTTTACAGAATATGTTGTGAAACGAGAAACATAGATGATTTAATTGTTTGTTGATATTAGGTGAACTTGAGTTGCCATTCATGGCATTGCTATTGATAATTGTGGCTCCTTATCAAGTTATGAATCTGAGGTAAGTAGATGCACTTGTTTATGGATTGATTAAACAACTGCTACTGGTTTTTCTTAGTTGATTGTGTTTTGGGGAATTGACAGGGGTACAAAAGAGGGTGCTGTCATCGGCTTAGCGCTTGCTGGCTACTTAGCTTTTCAGCATTTCTCGCGCGCAGGCAGCCTGCGGAAAGCGTTTGAGCAAGGTTCTATCGTTGCTACTATCGCTATAGTTTGTATTTTCATCATCTCATGCCTGTTCTTGTTCTGAATGTATCATTTTACAGTATAGTGTTTCTTAGAAAGCTTCTGTAAATTATGTAACCTGTGTCAAAGTTGACATAATAAGGAAATAAAAGTTCATTACCGTTTGCAGCCTATTTTCTCATCTAATTTCATGTGTAGACTTGAATCATATGGCCAGAACTAATCAACATCTTGAAGTTTATGTAATCTGCCATTAATAAATAAATTTTTCTAGTTTCTAAAGAGTACTATTCTTCAAAGTGAAACATCCTGAATCCGTATGAGCTTTTCTAAAATTTATTATGCTAGTACTGTGGAAAAGATAACTCTAATGAACTTGCCTACAAGTATGAGATGAGACCCTATTATTACATTCTATGCTCTTTTGTTTCTCCTTGGCTGTTTAGTCAACTAATGGATACATAGGAAATGTATGTTGAATATAAATTATGCTAAGAATAAACTTTGGACAAACATATGTTGTCCATGTTTTTTTTCCGACTGCATAGAACTTGTTGGTAATCAAGCTAGCAGTCATCTCATTGTGGAGAGTGCTAGTCATCTATCATTTGCTCAGAAATGAACAGCGGCTTTAAGCATCTCCATGATTCCAATGGCAGAGAAGACGAGCAGTAAGCTGCATGAAACAGAAGGTGCAGAGCTGGGAAGGCCTGTTGGTTCTGCAACGCCATAAACTGTTGGTCCATTCGGTGTACTTACTGTTGGAGTGAAGGTACCAGGAGGGGTCATAATATCTGGAGGAGTCATTATGGTCGGAGTTGTGTAAGTTGGTGTTGGGTTAACCGGCGGACTAAGGCTGTTTTTTGAGGAAAACGATAAATAAACATGAAGAATTAGTTCACGAAACTTGGTTATTTTGTTAACAAGCAAAGCGTAAAGGATGGATCTGAAAGTTACCTGGGAGTTGATCTGGATGATGCATAGTGACAACTTCCACTGCCTGCGGTGATATTAGCAAGAAATTAAAATAACTCAAGAACATTATTAGATCTTGAGTCCTCTAATGACTCCAAGATTCTGAAAATTCTGAAAATAAGGGTATGATCCACCACTGCTTTCTAGATTATCAAAAGTCCAGCCTCTTAAGCTGCTTCACAAAGCATCAAGGAGTTTCAACATGATGAAATACTAGTTGGTTGTAAAGGTGGAAGATTCTTACTAGGATCAGTGCTAGTTAACATTGCCGTCCCACCAAAGACGCAGCTGGTTGGAGCTGGATTCTTTTGGTAGTAATCGTTGAAAGCATAAGAAGCATGGTCACGGGCAGTGTTTGGTTCGTAACAACTTCCACCTGACTGAATTGCAGAACAGTCAGCACCACCATAGCCACAAGCGTAATCAAGAGCCACCTGTAATGCAGTCTGTTGAGCATTTGGATTTGCAACGCACCACTGCCCGCCTGACGTGGTCGGAGTTGTTGTTGCTGGGGGGTTGGTTGTTGTTGGAGGGTTGATAGGTGTGTTGGTGCCAACAACAGGCCCCGGAGGAGATCCTATAGGATTAACTATTGGTGTTGTTGTTCCTGGAGTAGTTGGATCGACAATAGGAACAGTATCTAGCTGACTGGTGGAAGTTGCAGATGAGAAAGGTGGATAGTCCTCTTGGTTGATTAAATTGTCATAAACGGTTGCTTCAGGTCGACTCTCTGCGATACTTGAACCTGAAGAAACGAAAAAAGGCAAGATAAGTTTTCTTGGATTCTTTGTTTTTTTATGCTAAAGAACAAAAGTGAAGCTGCTTATATTGGAATCATTGCAAGATTTCAGAAACAGAGATGCAGATGTGCTGAACATGAAAACAGATTAATAAGGTGTTCAGGATATGTCAAGCTTATCAAATCATTGGAACCCATTTCATCAGAGCAAAACCGTTAAAGCATTTGTTTTTCACTGCAGAACTAAAATGTAGTATGAAGAATTCAAAATTGTATATGCCAGCGCAAAATAACCAAAGAACATAACGATGGAAGAAAGAGCTAAGAATCACCTGAAATAAGGAAGAATATTAAGACGCATTGAACAAATCTTGAAGCCATTGGTGGGAAGAGCTTCAACAACATGAAGTTTAATAATCTTGAAAGTGAAGAACAATGATAGAGAAGCTAAGTGAAGAAGAAGGGATGGTGTCAATGCAAAGAAGAAGTTAGTAATCATGGTTGGATATGTTATATAAATAAAAAATGAAGAATAAATTCTTCCTTGGATCACAGAGAGACGGAAAGAAAGGAGGAAAGAAAGAATATCAGAAAACTTGAGAGTAGAGCATTTGTTAGTTAAATTTGCAAGCAAGAGAAGGTGCAAAAGTGTCCGTCTGAGCCTCGAAAAAGTTTAAAGGCTAATCTGTTGGGAATTAAATCTTATGATGTTACAGTACAGTGATCAGAGTCGAAAACAAAGGGAAGACTCTTGTCATGCATACTCCTATAGTTCCGCTGCTTTTATCATGTATTTTTCTGTAGCACCGACCTTTCTTACCGTGTTTTCCTACACTCGTCTATTGGCATCCCCTTGAAAGAATTTCAGGATGTGTCGCTGACGGTGATCGTATTAGTATGCTGTTTTTTTCATACTTTTCTGGTGCTCCTTTTACTGTTTTATGGGACTGAATCAAAAGTTAAAGGTAGGAATGGAGATTGTTCATGTTAGATACCCATATGAAGTATCAGATAAAAAGAAGAAAACCTTGATGACACTTGTAGCAGATCTGTAGGCCAATTTTAGAAAGACTTTTGCCATATTTGGTATAAACTCTGTAAAGGGTTGTTCTTGATTTTCTTTCTCAGTTAATTAAGTTTAGTTCTTGTACGAGGAAATATGCAGATTGTCTGCTATAGAATTGCTTTTACAATTCTTGGAAATGAAGGAATTGCTTAATTAATTGGGTGAACATCTCTTCTTTGGACAAATTAGATGCTGAAACATTATTTACATCTTTATTCCATTGAAGTGTTAAAACAAGCCGTACAATTATTTCTGTTAAAAACACAATTAATGTCGGCAATCTCCATCAAATTAAGGTTGGTGAAGTGAGTTCCAAGTAAGAGATATGGAACCATATTGTCAATTAACTGAATCTAACGCTTTCCAGATGAGGGTTTGTTGTTGATTAAAGTTTAGGAGCCGCCAAGTCATTTCGCACTGTCACTATGCCTCGCAGCAGAGACGGAAACAAAGGACGACAAGACGGCAGCCGTTCCTTTGTCGTGCCTACTTCCGTCTTTTTTACCGTGTAATTTCTATAGCATTGTCATGTTTTTTCTTGCACTAAAAGCAGAGAAATAGCATTGGTGGCCGTAGCATCCCGAAGAAGCCTCAGAACATGGTATCAGCTAGCACTGCATATGAGAAATGAAACTAAGGTAATCACCAATCATTCTGAAGACGAGTGGTACCTGCTGCGCAACGCAGGATGCACGTGGAACAGTTCAAGGCCAAAAATTAAGGATTCATGAGGCAGAATTTACTGGTTCTTGCTAATTTTTCAATGCATGATACGATTTTGTTGAAAGAAGAAGTCTCAAATGAATTAGTTTTTTATTTGTTCGTATATTTTAATTTTTAACAAGTAGATATAATCATTAATTATGAATATATATCGACAATAATGAACATTATAAATATTTTTCTTTTTATAGATCGTGTCGTTTGAATCTTCTTATTTTTAGCAAGTGAGTTTGTTTCTTAATTGGGTTGTAGGTCCTGATTTTGAGCAAGTATATATGATCATTAGTTATGAATGTATATAAATAATAATGAACATTATAAACGCCTGTTCTTTTCGTATATGTGTCATTTGAATCTTCTGATTTTTAGCAAGTGATTAGTTTTCTACTTAGTTTGTATATCCTGATTTTTTGCAAGTGGATGTGATCATTAACTATGAACATGTATAAACAATAATGAACAAATATGACTTATATATAATTATTTGAACACTTTTTAATCGGTGACACATTATATAATGAATATATACAAATAAAAATATATATATTTTTATTTTCAAACTAGAAAACTAATGACTTGTAGATAATTTGTATTTTAAACAAAATTATTATGAACACGTTTTAACAAAAAAAGAATTTAGTTTATTCGTAAATTGTGTTTCATCTTTTGTGGTTTTGTTTTGGATTGTATAACGTGAAATTATTTTTTTATTTGCACAGTGAATTGTAGATATATTTTTTGAATTTTATTGATGGGTATGTTGATTTCTGATTTTTAGAATTAAATATAGAAGTTATTAAACATTGTTTACTTAAATTTAAGATTAAATATGACAATTATTTTGTTTTTTATTGTTCACAGTAAATATTTGAATTTAATGAGTTATTGTCAATTACTCAATTACATCAAGTGAATATTTTTTACTTCTAAAAAGTAATTTTGTGCATATCCATAAAAAATATACCACAATATGATGTTTGCACACACAATTAATTCTTATTATGATCATATGCATAATTTCCCGATTATAATGCTTTGAAACCTCAATTACACACACAAACGACAAAGGTAAATATCCTTAATGTCAGTTTTAAAGTTTCTTGTTGTAAAAATAATATGTAAGTTTGCTTAATTATAAATATAACCGTTTTAAAATTCATTTTATAAAAATAACATTTTTAAGTTTAATATTGAAATTTTAGTCAATATTATCATGTAAACCTCTGTGAACCTCAAAACGTTTGAGATGTGATTGAGTATGTTTTTTGTGAACTTGATTATGTGAATATCTGTGAAATCTGTGAACTTTAGAATGTGTGCTGAAATTGAGTATTTTTTTAGAACATGATCATGTGACTTTTGTGAATTTTAGAACGTTTTGTTATATGATTGAGTATATTTCTTTGTGAATTTGATCTTTTTGAACTTACTTGAACCTTAGAACGTGTACTCTAATTGAGTTTTTTGTTTTGTGAACTTGATCATATGAACCTTTATGAACCCTAAAACATGTGTTAACTTAATTATATGTTTTGGGAACGTTGAGCATGTAAACTTTTGTGAACCTTAGAACGAGTGCTTAAATTGAGATTTTTTGAACTTAAGCATGTGAACCTTTGTGGACCTTAGAATGAGTGTGAAGTGATTGAGTTTTTTTGTGAAATAGTGCATGTGAACTTCTGTGAACCTTAGTCAAATTGAGTATTTTATTCATGTGAACTTCTATGAACTTTATGTATATGTTTAAGTGAACTTGATAATGTGAATTTTTGTGAACTTTGGAGAACAAAAACTTTAAAATTTCATCTTCTTCGTGAAAATTCCAAAAAATGGTGGGATTATAAAATTTTAATAAAAAATTAATTTAAAACTACAATTAATAAGAATGATTTTGCTTGATTTCATACCTAGGTTGAAACACACTATTTGATTCTTCAAACATGATTCGTCATCAATTTTCTTTGATTTAAAAAAAAGTAATGTTTGGATTGTTTTTTGATTTCTGCAATTGATAATTGTCTTGATATGGTGTTTTTTTATTTCAATAGTGAGTTTCTGAAGGTGAAAATTTATTTGATTTGAAATTTTGAATTGAGAGAAATTATAGAAATATGAGAAATATTGAGTAGTAGGTTTGTTAAATTTTTTAAATATAAAATATTTAAATTATTATCTTTTTAATTAATAAAATTATTAATTATTTTCTCAATATACAAATATTAATTACTCCGTTTATTACGCGAACTAAACGGGCCATAATCCACAGCGCATGGTCCACAGCGTAGCCCAAGCAAGCAAGTTCAGATAATCAGGCATGTCCCCCACAAAAATATTTAGTAAAATATTTAATAATAGTTATGCTTCTAGTCACTTTTTAAATTATATATCATAAAATTATTTGATGATACTTAAATATTGGGCCTTCTAGCCCAATCCGATTAAAAACATGGAGGCACAAAAGTTGAGTCCATGTCCAATATTATTAGAAATATTTACAGTTATGTCATTCAGTTTTTCTATAGAAGATCCCTGTACATTTATCATGTACACACTCTTTACAGTCACACTAGATACCCGAAACTCTGCAGAATTCATTACTGACTTGAGCGTCGGAGTACAATAGGGAATCAAATCCTCGACCTCTGATCTTTGTCTTTTTTGCAGATTTCACAAATACGAGAAGATTCAAAATCATTGTTGTTTCAGGCAACAACAATTAGCGCCGTCTGTGGGAAACTGATCAAAAAGCTGTGTATCCAACCGCTAATAGCTTTTTGCTTTTAGTTTCTTCACTTTATTCAACATCATTCAATCCACTAAGAGGTCTCATTCATACCAAGAGTCCAGAGATAATTGTTTCTGAGAAGCTCTTAGAGAATTCCTTGTGAATCTTCTCTACAACACGCTTCGGAATTTTCCAAAACAATCCTCACGAATTTTTCCTTCTTGAAGAGCTCCTGTAGAACTTACCTCTACAACTACATACTCCTCAGAATCACTCCTTGAACCAGCATTGATTTCTTGACAGCATGGTGAGGAACATATCTCAGATTGTTGGCCAAAATGACAATGATGATGTCCATGACATCAACAGTCCTTGAACTCTCAAGGACCTCGAGGACATCCTCTAAGGGAAGGTACTTCGAGTGCTAACCCTCCCACAGTTCCTCTCAGTGACTATGAGACATTAAAGAGGGAGAATGAAGAGAATAGAAGAATGTTGATTGAGATAATGGATATGGTAAAGGAGAAACCTCCTCAAGCTAGTGTAGTTCCTCCTCCTTATGCACTGACTAGGAGTAGGGGAGTCATTGGAGAGAAAAGGATGGTAGAAGAAGAACAACCTTTAACACACTACCCATAGGCTTCGGATCATCGACATCCCCAATTTCAAGTGGAGAGATATGAAACCAATGTCCAAGAGGAAGGTGCAAATGACCACAGGAGAAGAAGAGAACAATTTCAGGAGGTTGTGGAAAGCACCTATAGAGAGGTTCCTCCTAGAGTACCCACTAAGAAGGCAGAATCTGACAACCAGTCAATGTTGAGTGCAAAAGACGTGGTTGACATTCATAAGATAGTTGAAGGAATATTGGAGCAGAAAAAATTGGTTCCTACTAAGGAAGCACATCAAGAGGGGGTGACTCCTTTCACTAAAGAAGTTATGGAGAAGCCTCTTCCACCTAAGTTTAGGATGCCTCAACTCCCCACCTTCACAAGGAAAGAAGACCCTCGCGAGCATATACAGAATTATGAGTTCATACTGTTGTTACACGGTTGAGAGGATGCAATTATGTGTCGGGCTCTCTCAATCACCCTAAAAGATGTTACTCGAGATTGGTTCTATGCACTAAAAGAGGCATCCATCTC
>CANYCX010043089.1:0-16938 GCA_948193385.1 Breynia disticha f. nivosa
GCGTTATAAACAGATTTCCGAATGGCCAAACGGGTTGAGAAACGGTTTGACCAAACCGTTTCCCAAACCGTTCGGCAGGGATTGGGTTCCAGAACACCCAAACGGGTTGTGGAACGGTTTGGACCAAACCGTTCCATAAACTGTTCACCCAAGTGCACAAGTCAGAACACCCGAACGGTTTGCAAAACGGGTTACCAAACCGTTCGCAATCCCGTTCGGATGCCTCCCAGTCTGGGCAGAGGAAGCAAACGGGTTGGGAAACATTTTCCTAAACCGTTCGCTTACTCTAAAACTAATATATTTGCATATTGATGAACGATATGTTTTGGTATTTATTGTGTATAAATTGTGAAGAAATTGACTAGTTAGTTACGGGCTACCAGAGGGAAATGGTGAGAGAACGGCGATTTATACTGTCTCCCTTGCCATTACCTATGCACTGGCCTAAGAAAGAATAAAAAGAAAAATGTTGGATTGCTGTTCTGTTGAGTGAAATAAAGTACCTTAATTATAGTGAAATTGGAGGAGGCTTAGGCCGGGCAGGCCGAGGTTTCCCTTGCGCATGCAGCTTAATGGCCATTTAGGGTCGCTTATTGAGTATTCATAAATACTGACCTTTCTATTTTGCTGTTAAATATGTGTAGATTGTTAGTAGCGGTGCGAGACTCTTTTGGACGGGGCAGAGACGTGTGATACGGTCGGCAGGTTGGCTCCGGCGAATGGTTAGATCAGCATATTTTTGAGATTTTGTGTAGCCTCATATACAATAGGCGTTTATGGCATCAACGTTGTTTTTAAACACATACTACCGCTTCCGCATTTTTGTAATCATTTTGTAACGGGCTGGTTTAATTAAAATGCATGTATGCCACGTTGATTTTTATATATAAAAATATATGTTCACTTATATCTATTCCTTGCATTGTGATGAGTTGAGATCTTAAAAAGAAAAAAAATTAGTGCCAAAAATCATATTTTACGAAAAGTGAAAGGTTTAAAAATTAGCGTCACAATAAGTGCACGTGGATCGTGCTAGTTAACACGGGATTGTGCCCATAGATTGTGTTACACTAATACAAGTCGTGTTTGAGACTATGTTGAAAGTTAGAATGTGATAGAAATGGTTTACGTCTAACTAACAATATAAGATGAATGAATAGAAAACAAATGAATAAGAAAGTTTTTTAAAATAAAGGTGTTATATTACATGTTTATTTAATAAAAAAGGTTAAAAGTTATAATGAATATGTTAGTCAAATGTTAAAAAGGTATACTAATATGTTAACGTAATCCCTAGCCCAACACATTCTTAGTAACTTTTATTATTCAGTAATAAAATTATGAGGCTTTATTTTATCACTTCATGTATTGACCTGTGGTATGTGTTTGATAAAATATTCAACAATATTAATTAAGCACTTGAGGTATCAAGGTTGAGGAGCTTGAGGTATCAAGGTTAAGGACCTTGATAGTAGAACCTGAAAGTTATGACATTAACATTCTAAATATCCTTTGTCGCTTGTTTCTGTGGGAATAGAAATGAATTAAGAATAGTATGTATTTTGTAGGTGATCATGTTTTACGGGTCATAGATATTTGGAATATTTAGCAAAGTGCATAGGTACAATGTAGAACATTGTATTTGAAGAGCATCACTATTTGTAATGTCAAATGTTATCCTTATACTAAAAATGACTATGACTCTTGTTTGATTTTTAGTGTGCATGACATACGCCTAAAAGGTTACTAGAGATCATCTATGATTTATGAGTTATAAAACTCATTAACTTTATTAAATAGTTCTCCAGATCGCATATGGATGATGGAAGACCAAAAAAGGAATTTTGATTTTTCACCTTAGGTCAAAATTCGGCTATTGGGCCGGATCGGGCATTTGAGCCAATTTTGGTAATTGGGTCAAATATGGATGAGAAATATTATTTATCATTTCTTACATGATTTTTAAGACAAAATTATATATAAAATATGATTTCTTAAGTGAAAATATATAAGAAGATAAATAGGAGAAAATTTAGGAATTTTGTCTTAAGTTAAGACAATATTTATATAGGATAATTAAAAGAAAATTTCTTTTTAATTATCCACATAGAGTTACAGAAATGGGGGGCTTCTTTTTAAATGAATTTTAATTTTATTAAACACTTAAGAAAGTCCTAATGGCATTAGGTTGTTAAGAGGTTTAATAGACTACAACTCTTCTTTCTAAGAAGGACCTAAAACCCTAGTTTTCAACACATGAGTGTCGCCCCTCTCAAACACCATTCTAGACGTGAGCTTCCATTAAAATCAAGAGAGTGATTTTTAGGGTTTTCTATAAGAGTGACGAGAGATTAAGAGGCTGATCAAACTTGTGAACCCCAAATTTAGAACCTTCATTTTCGAATAAATGGCGATTTTGGCAACCATTTTTTTTCTTTTTAAAACAGTTAAGTATGAGAGAGAAATAAACTAGAAAAATAGTTTTCAAATACATTAACAAAGACCAATGTTGGTCATACATAAAATTCAAGCGAAATGCGGAAGCAATGGAAAACATTTAACACGCTATGTTCATAACTCTCATCTATACTAAAATGGTATAGATATGCAACACACATAAAAACCAAAAAACTAGGAGCTCAACCTTCTTCAGCATCGCACTGCTTAGCCTTACCGATCTCGTAATCCCGTTACTAATACCTGTCACTCTGCACAACATTCAACACATACAAATGTGAGTATATAAAATACTCAGTAAGTACAACCCAAGTATTGTTAAGATGAGGTGCAGAGGAACCTTCGACCAACACAGGTGTGCTCGTGGAAAACACAATGTCGTATTCGTGTCTAAATTCCCTAATGGCTCGCCGTTGCCATGTTACAAACAATTCTTTAGGTGTTTTACTTGCTAAGGAATTCATCCTAGAACTGTAACGCCCCGAAAATTCTAAAGTTTTAAAAATTAAATTTAAATGGGGAAATATTGAATGAAATAGAATTTTTCGTATGGGTATTATTTCAGTTAAGAATATGTTTAATTTAAATTAAATAAATAAAAATGTGATTTTTCGCATGTACCTCTAAAATACCCACTTGGATTACTCTTCCTCTACCTCCCCCCTCACACGCTTAACTCTCTCTCTCTAGCCTTTCCCTCTCTTCTCTCTGTCTCTCACTGATGTTTCTCCCATCTCCCTCCCTTCCTTCACTCCTCCTCACTGCAGCAACTCTCTCTCCCTCTGGCCCTCACTAGTCGTGCGCCTTTATGGTTGTATGTTCCTCCCCACCGCGAGTCTAACCTTTTCCCTTCCGATAGTCGTTGCACGCCACCACCACTCCCCAGACCGTCGCACGCCATTCTCTTCCTCTTTTGCGTGCACCGTCGTGCGTCAAGCTGTTGCAAGGCCAAACCACTGCACGTCATCCTCTTTCTACTGTCGTCGCGTGTCCAGCCACCCCAGGACCACTCACGCAGCAGCCAAAACGGCTGCCATGCCTCCACCGTGGCCGATGCACATTCCAAACGTGCCTCTCCTTTTTTCTTTCCTCACAACAGAAACCCATTAAGAAAATAAGGTCGGTTGTTAAGAAAAATCCCTACTTTCAGTTGTGTGAGGACTGAAAACTTATGTTTTGGTGTTTGGTTAGTTTGATTTTGACAGGTTTATGAGGGATTGGAAAGGTCAAAACAGGGCTGTCATGTCAGGATGATTTAATTGGATAGGTGGGTTTATGAAAAAAAACTTGTAAATCTTGTGCTAATGGACTGAATTATAAAATGTAATTGATTGAGTTCTGATTTAGGGAGAATTGAATTGATGAGGATTGAGAAAAATTGTCTTTTGGGAAGTCATAATTTGGAGGGGAGGGTATTGTCATTTTCGATTAAACTCTTGGTGGAATTTAAATTTTGCTAAGATCAAACTAAAAGTTTGTAATGACACAGACTAAATTAATATTGTCATAATTCTCAAAGAGGAGGTTGAATTTTATTTTATATAATGTACAAATAAATAAGTAAACCAATAATGAATTTAGTCGAGATTATGTCGTCGATAAGCTAGAGAAGTTAAATTGAAGGTTAGCGCTTTCTAAAGATTTAATTATAAATTATTGTACGCGCGTATGTAAATACGTAAAAGCGTAAGTGAAACAAATGAAAACCAATAATTTGGGAAAATGAAGGAAACTTGATTATGTGAATCATGGTTGATGATAAATTCTACGTGTGAATATTTTAGGAATCAAAATCGGAATTTGTTTGGAAATGTCGCTAGGAAGGTGATCTTTGCTGGATTTCGAGGTAAGTGTACTTTGACGCTTAATATTGTATGTTTTCCTTTGTATGGTTAAACATATGTGAATGATGTTCATTTGTTTGAAATAGTAGCGAAATTTGTTGAATGCCTTATGTGATTGAATTAGAAATTGATATGATATTGGAAAATGTGTTCTTGAAGAAAAGGCGTGCTTGTATGATTTGCTTATGCTGTGGAACTTGAATGTTTGAACTTATGCTTATATGGATTGTTTGGAATAGAATGGAATTGAATGTTTGTAAAGGCTTGCCTTTAAGGATAAGCAATTAGTGAATGTAAGTGTTTTTCAACGCTTGCTATAAATAGTTTTGCTTTTGTATGGTTTGAATTATATAAGGTTAATGAAATTTAATTGAGTTTGTGTTGTTGTTTATGTATTGGATTAAATCGGTGTTAGTAAGTGCATTTGCCACTTAATTTTGTATGCTTTGTGTATGAATGGTTGATTTTGTATAAGTGTTGTGTTGCTTGGTTATGTATGAATTGATTATACGCTTGTGAGACTATTAAAGATCGGTTTTGCATGGTTGCTTTAAATGTGGGATATGTTGGTTATGAGATGTAATCATAGGTAAACATGTTCTTGTGTATTGGTTGTGGATTATTATGTTTGTAAGTTTTGTAGGTTGGCTTTCATATCCATATGAATGAAATTGGAATAAAGAGGTGCATGTAATGTTGTTCTTTATGAAAAATGGGGTTTATGCTCATACATGTGACTTATGCTAAAGTGTGAAAGAAAGATTTATGTTTGATTTACATTGCACCATGATATTATGGCATTAACATGAGAATTTTATGTATGTTCATAATGAGGGCCTTGTGGCCAAGGTAGTATAAGGGGCCTCGTGGCGAATGTAGTATAAGGGCTTCGTGACCAATATGCGCAAAGAGAGTGAAGTCTCTCTTATATGAAAAAAAGGACCTCGTGGTCAGTATGCACAACAAGAGTGAAGTCTCTTGGGATTTGTGAAAAGAGTAGCGGAGGTTAAGTGAATTCTTCCTCCTGCGAATTTTTAAGGCTCCGGAGCGGTACATGTGTGTGTGTGCATAAGCATAAACATTGTTCGCATAAGCATAACCCTTCTTAGCATTCATTCATTTGCTATCATGAATTAACTGAAGGTTATTGTGAATTATGGAGATATATGTGGAATCCTAAAAGTATGTGCAATGCGTATAGAAGGGTATGGATGATTAAATTTATGAGTTGTTAATGGATATAGTTACTCTACTTGCAAATGTGGTTGGAACGTTGTTTGTATGTGATATGTTAACCGGTATGCTTTGTGAAAATGATGAAGTATGTTAATTAGGTGTGAGAATGTCATTTAATGTGTGGGTTATGTATGAAATGAATGTATAAGCAAATAGGGAGAAATGGTATATATGTTAAGTCCTGAATTCTGAAATTTGTAATAGTTAAGAGATGTTTGATTGGTATGGTTTGTTTATCGAGTGAAATGCTTAATGAATTTATTGGTGTGAAGGTTAGCCCTGGTAGGCCGAAGGTTCCCCTGCGCATTTAGCATAACAGTTATAAGGATTCACTTACTGAGTATTATTTATGCTCACCTTTGTTTTGTTGTGTATATGTGTGTATGATTTAGGGGGATGTCTACGAGCGAGGTCGGAGGAGCACTTTTCATAAAACTTATCCGGATTGTATTTTGCGATTAATTAGGAATTTTATTTCTCATAAAGTGTATAATTTATTCTACTTATCGTATGATACATTTGAAAAGTCATAAGTGCATGTATATTATTTATTGGATCATTATATAAAAAAATATTGCCAAAATTATTGTTTACTCAAGAATGAACTTTAAAAATTTTAGCGTCATGGCTTGATTGGTGACATCTTAGGATGTTGAAAGGGGTATGAATGAAGAGAACTAGGTTCAATCCTCATTATACCCAACAACCTGCCAGTAGTTGTCAGGGCCTGAGTTATGGAGCTGGGCTGACTATAGGAGATGGGTTGGGGTGACTGGCTCATGGGCCTGTTAAGGAGTGTTGCGGGCCCATGTGTGGATCGGGCCTCTACAAGAACATTAAGCTACTTCAGGTATGGATTAGGTCATCAAGTGCTAAAGGTTAGGAGTTTTCCCACCACTTTATCTAAATTTATAATCTTTCATTATTAATCCCTCTTAAGTCCATCACCTTTTAGTTCATACTAGGCTACGTCACATTTGACCCTTAAAACCAACACAAAATTAGTCTGCTAGTAACAAGGGAATGACCTAAGAATGGCCAACCCAGACCGTTCTCCAGGTCGTTCTCCTCTTCTATTTTGCAAGTAACAAGGGAACAGGCTTGGGAACAGCCAGCCTAGGCTGTTCTTCAGGTCATTCTCCCCTTTTATTTTGCCTCATCAATAGAACGACTAGGAGAACGGTTGGCCTAGGCCGTTCTCCTGCCCATTTTGACATGCTGGATTCATAAAAACAACAGTTTTAACACTTAGCATTCTAGACAAATCAATCACAAACTTAGGCAAGATTCCTCAAATAACCACATGCACCAATAAGCTTAAAACACAACATAATCCTCTTTAATCTTCTTAACTATCATCACTCACTCCAATTATCAATTCCCACACAACGATCATCACCTTTCATTTTCACATCAAACCACATATACATTTATCCAAGAACATGGTTCATATATCCTAGGTAACCACAAGTCACATTCTTCAATTTCATCATCAAGTTACCCCATACACAACATAACATACATTACAAGCTCAATTGATCAACAGACCGCAACACAAACAAATCACAGCCATTTAAATTCAAAATCATTTTATATAACTCGTACAAGAGCACATGTTAATTTAACACACACCATACTCATATCATTACCATAAACCACAGACATACATCATGGTCCCAATTCACAAGGACATACACATTTCTATTCAAGAACATAAACAACACATTACCATCATTCCAAACCAGTCCAAATCCCACTCTCTATACGTAACACAATTTCCACATAAGCTATAGAACACATACTCATCGTATATATCACATATAAGAGCACATATTGCCCAATCACAACCATACCATCATAAATCAAATGAATGTTCATATGAATGCGAATGCACATATGAGTCACACAACTGCATACCTCGAGCTCTTTATTTATTTTAACGTGCATATGAGAGAGTTCGCTCTCACAAATTGGCAATTCCTCTAATTTTTGATATCTCGCTCATTTTGGCAGTACCCCTTAAATGTGATCTCTCGCTCGATTGGCAATACCCTTCTTTCATCAGGCCTAGCCCGACATCGTGCTCTCACTCGACATAAAATCACAATTGGGCTAATCCCTCATTTTATCACACGGAAGAACATCTTGCCTTCTAGAGAAGAACATCTTGCCTTCCCTTTATTGTATCAAGCATGAACATACAATGTGCTCATCCAATGCCAAAACATGGCATGAATGAATGCAACATATGCATTTCCAAATCCACAACATCATATACACATGAATGTTCCATATCATTCATTCCACATGCACAACATAAGCCAAACATGTTCATAACAAGCAACTCGTGGCATAAACCAACATACAACATTGAAACTCATGCGAGTTTGTCCCCATAATCAATAAGGAACATTCACAACATGCACATGGAAATTTAAACATAATTCATTAGAAACTCTATGCTTATATTCATACAACATTTATCAGATCATTCATAAAATGCCAACTTTTGGCAAGAAACAACCACAACACATCTTACCACAACTCAAGCATTTCATAGCTAAATCTTAACACTGATATACAACATCCATAATTCATTTTATCACCAAAAGCTAATAACGTACCCTAAGGCCATATTCACATACAAGCAAAACATACATCATCACGACCATAAGAGAGCATATTTGCACAATTCATGCGACATCATACTTTTACGGCCATTAGCCCTTAATCAACTCAATGAATTCCATCTAACATTATCCATCTCATTCAAGCCAATCACAATCATCACTTAGCACCCGTATAAGTTACTTACATGAACTAGCTCCACATTTTCCATACAATTTATCAAATTTGCATTCAAAGCATGCAAAGTACGACTCTTACACATCTTTCTAAACAATCCATACTCATTCCAAACAACCACATAAAATCATAAACAATTCAAGTTTTTCATTTAGATTATTTCCATTTCCAATTCATCAAAGATAACATTTATCAGATAAGCTTAACCATACAAAGGCAAACATACAATAGTACGCATTAAAGAACACTTACCTCGAGATCCGTATGGCCAGTTCTCGGCTCAACTCTGCCCGGGGTCCCAAATTCCTAACTCCTACACAAACAAACCACATTGTGCTTATTATAGTCATTTCCAAACTAAATTTTAGATTCTAATATCTTTTTTCCCATAAGTCCCAAATTCTAAAATCACACAACTCCCATCATTCTTACAAAACTAAGCTACATTCTTAAACCAGTAAGAACACCCATCAAAACCCACAAAACCCTACACAAAACCCTATATTTCACATAATTTGTTTGGATGAAAAACAAGCTTACCATGTTCAAATCCGTTTGAAAACCCTAGAGCTCATCTAGGCTACACCCTTTTGTAAAAACTACGAGTTTTTATGTGTAGGATTTTAGGAATATAAAGGGTCAGGTGTGTTGAAGAAATATATTTTCCTCTCTCTCTTTTCATCCAAAACACGTCTATTTTTAAAGTCCCGTCAGGCCGAATGGTCTGTAGAATGGCCTGCCCAAACTGTTTGGGTGGTCATTCCCCTTATACACAAAAACTAATTTGAGTCTACCATTTGGTGTAGAACGGCCATGGGTACGATTCCCTTGGCCGTTCCAGGCCAAGTTTTCAACATTTTTCCATTGGATTTACATGATATATTTTTGCTAATTTTTTGTTATATTTTTCGAGACATTACAATACCACTTGATCGTGATAGTGCTCTTCTTTTCGCAAACAAACTCATCCAAATTTGATAAACAAAGGTGATTCGACTTTACGCTTGTGCTAGTACTCATTTTTGCCTAATCCATGTGTTAGTTTTGTAGAGGAATCACGTGTGGGTCGGTATCACAAAGGTCGTCTCAAAGTATTATGAGGCGGTAGTTATTGTTCCTAGCAAGGAGAACAATCAAAGTGAGTTCTTTCTTTCAAAGTTTATGTTTTTATGTCATATAGTTATCAAATAAGAATGAATCTATGTGTTTCTTGATTTTTGGTGATGATCTTTGCTACCTTGATGTGTTCTTGATTGTATTTCTGATGTCATTAGTGTTAGAACATGTCAAAATCTCAACATAATATTAGGATGTTATGTCGAGCTTTCTAAGAGTAAAGTACTTATACATCCTCTCAATACATAATCGCACATGTTTGTAAGGCTAGGATGTTTAGCTCCAGGACAATGAGTGCCAAAGTACTTTGTAAGACCAATATAAATACAGTGAATAGGAAAAGAAACATTACATTTCTCTGGACTTGATGAAGTGCAAATCTCTTAAAGACCATGGTAAATGTTTGTTAAAGTTAGAATAATGAAGGAATTTTTTTTCTTATTAGGCATCAAACATGCAACCTTAAAAGTACTTGGTCTAATCCTCCCATGATTCTTAAGAGGAAGCGTGAACTTGCAAAGCCAACAAGCTTAAAACGTAGTCAAGTAAACCTCGAGTAATTCATAGTGAATATTAAGATCATAAAATGACCCTTTCCAATTATTATCATTTGTTACTTTCGTAAGAAGAGTGTCAAATGGATTATGATTGTTTATAGGACCACTTTTGGTCTTTTCATTGGTTTAAGCAGAAGGCTCTTCATATTAAATCTTACCATAAAAGCAAATAATCACCCTTTTAGTGATGGTCATGAAAGAAGTGTCATGCTTATTGTAATACAGATAAGGCATGATGTAAGTATTTACGACTTTAAGGGAGATAAAGCTTTCCATCAAAACTAACTTCTATTAGCTTCTTAAATGAAGGAATGACCTCATCATAAAATTTTCTTATAATGGGTAAGGCTTTAAGATAGATCTACAAAGTCCCATAGTGAAATCGAGCTCTCACAGTGAATGTATACAAGGTGTTGGTGGAAGGACTCCATTGATCAAGAAAGGCCTACATCATCGACATCATTCCATCATATATCAACAAAGAACCAAAAATAGCATCGTTAAGTTTAATGTCTTTCAAACTACCTCGATTCATAATGAGAACATCATTGAGCCACTCCCAATAACCTTGAGTATAAGTAAATTCACCAAAAACTTTATGAGTTGACTTCCATGTATTTTTATGTCTTCCTAACAAAGTTAAAGGTGAATTTTTTTCCATCTAATGTATGCAGGGATGATTACAGTGCCAATGCCTTAGACTCCAAGATCATTGAAAAGATAATCATAAACATAGTTTCTTTCTCAATACTTTAAATTTTGAGATGCATGAAATTATTATGTGCTAATCATTTGGGGAAAATTGACCAATCATTTCTTAGTGCGAGTATAATATGGTTATGCCTTCTCTTCTTGATCTTTATCATCGGCCAATGGAATAGAAGTTTTTTAGAATTAAAGTGCTTAATGAATACCTTTGCTCTTGTCGATGTTGTGTTTTCTATATGTTTTTTCCACTGGGTTTCTAATGTGTTCTAACAACTATGGCAGCAGAAAATGCATTCAAAAATACATTAAAGACAGCTAAGATCTTCATCAAAAATCAAGATAGCAAAATATTGATCAATGGTTAATGACTAGTTAATGTAAAAATATAAACTTTAAAAGAAAAAACTCACCTTGTTGTTTCTTCTTGTTTGGCCAAATGGTATGTGGGTAAGAACAAGGGACTACCATCTCAAAATATTCCAAGACGACCTTTATGAAACCCTTATAGAATTCCACATGTGATTCCTCTACAAAATTAATGAATGGATTAGCAAAAAGTGAACTAGCACAAAAGGAACTTCAGTTGACCTTTGTTTCTTTCAGTTGAACGAAGATTATACGAAACTGAGAGGCTTGATTTAGACTTCAAAGGAGCTCATCAATGATCTGGTTGTTGGATACTTACCACCTAGCTTTCACTAAGTTATGATTAGCTATGGAGTTTTAATAAGACACCCCAACTTTGATGGTTCCGAAAGATATTAAGAAGGATATCAAGAAGGAGAAGACGAAGAGGAAGGGTAAGGAAAATATGCCACTGAAGTCAAAGTAGACTGAGTTTAAGCCCAGAGAAAATCTTATGTCACACCCAAATTCGCAAAACTTATTTTTTTATTAATTAGAATTTTGGCAACCATTTTTTATTTAAAAACAAAGAATTAGGCGAGAGAGAAGAAACGAGAAATACAGTTTTCAAACCATTAAACTATGGCAAGTGTCATTCGTACACAAAATAAGAAATATAATCTGGAAGTTATGGAAAACAGTTTACATGCAATGTTGTATATCACATTTATAATAAAATTCGTATAGACAGACAACACTAACAAAATTCCCTAAACTAGGAGCTCACCTTCTTCGAATTTCGCACAGCTTAGGAACACCAAAAACGTTGTCCTGTCACTAAATAATATCACTTTGCACAATCACCGCAAACACACATGACGTGAGTAACTAAATACCTAGTAAGTACACCTACAACACTTACCAAGGTAGTTAATGCATAAGTACTAGTTGGTAAAGTGTTTTATAGACCAAAGATAAAGGAATCATCCTAATCATTACTTACTTTAAGTAGGTATTAGTGCATTATTCAAGGTAGTTCCTCTCAGACTTCTCAAAATTGCGTCCTTAAGCCTAGCAAGTGTTGTACTTTGTGATACACTAAACTAGGCAAGGCAATGGTCTCCTAGGCATTTCATCGAACACATTAAGGTCATTTGGCATATTTCTATCCAAACGAGGCCTAACTCTATTGATTTAGCCTTCCTAAGCCTATGCTTTCGCAACTCTGGCTTAGGATTTTTCAACATAGATTCCATCAATGGTTTAGCCCTCCCTAAACCTAGGCTTTTGCAATTCTGGCATAGGGCTGTTAACAACAATCAACCATAATTATTCATTACACCATCCATTCAATAAGCACAATCAAATAGACATTCATTCATCAAAAGATAAACCATTCAAACATAAAACCTTAATGTATCATATAAGAAAACCAAGCATAATCATCTATTTACATCTAAGAAAAACACAACAAAAACCTAGCCTAACATGGCTAGTTAAAATATTAACAAAAGGGAAATAAAAGTTAGTATAAAAGAGAATGGAAAAGAAGAACAAAACTCTTGCTCCAAGCCACCTTTTCCTCTAGCCAAATGGTGATCAAAAGACAAGAAATAAACCTAACACAACCCTATTTATAAGCCTCCATTCAGCTCTTGTGAAGTGCCAAGAATGCCCCCACTTAAACCCTCATTTTTAAGGACATTTTGGGCCATATTTGCTGAACCACGAATGAGTCACATTCGTTACTAGATGTGTCATGTTCGTGACTCATTTTCTGACTCAAATTTAGCTTCCAGAATGTGCATCACGTTCGTGACTCAACTGAGTCATGTTCTTTACTCAAGTGAGTCACGTTCGTGATGCCTCTTCTGCCCAGAAAAATCAGCTTCATCAAAATGTGTCACGTTTGATGAGTTTTAAGCCTCATTCGTGGTCGAATTGATCACGAACATGGCAACCATTCTGACCATCATTTTCCTCCATTTCCAAGTCTGGTTCGTGGTGATTCGGACCACGTTCGTGATTTCCATTTGAGTCACGTTCGTGACCACTTTGAGTCACGTTCGTGACTCCTATTCTGACTTAGAAATGCACCATTTAAGTGAGTCACGTTCGTGGTGTTTTTCAACCATGTTCGTGACTATCAAGAAGCCCCCATTTTTGCCTCAAAACATGTCATTTACAATCCAAACCAAGTCCTCATTCTAAGCTCCGCTTCATGGCTCTAGAATAGCCCCACTCGATGTGCCATCTTTTCCATCAAAACATAGTAAATCTTCATGTTCTTCGAATAAACCTAGATAAAGCCAAAACGTATATAAGCTTGCAAAAACACATGGTTTATCTAATAAAATCACATGAAAATCAACTAAATTCAAATGGAATAGAAGTGCATTATTGGCCCTATCAACTCCCCCACACTTAATCTTTTGCTCGTCTTGAGCAAAACAAGTAGAATACGAGGGTTAAGAGTTTTTAATTAAAGTGCAAGTCAAGGTCTTAACCGTATCCAAGATCCCTAACACATAATAGCAAGGATTCACATAACACGATCAAGTGTTACTGATACCTAGACTTGCCCAAACAAGCTTTTCAAGGACTCAAGCAGTTGGTGATCAAATTCCTGAGTCTGACGGTATCTCTAGGTGTAAACACATGCTAGCATTGGAGTTACTCTTTTGCATCATATTACCATAAGGAAAATTTGAATTTTGGCCCAAATCACGCTTTTAAACATTACAATGCATTTAATTATTGTGCTTTTATCTTTATTGCAATTGTTTTCTAGCGAACACGAAAGTGACCCACCTTTGGCATGCAATCCCTGCCATTTGAAAACTTTTATTTTCTTTAACACTTCTAGCTATCGTGAATGTGAAATTTATTTGTATGAATGTTTCTTACGAGTGGATTATTGATGGTTGGTATGTGAGCTCTGCTCAATAAATTTGGGATTTGATGAGAATGTGAAAGAATATGGAATTGGTTGTATGATTAGATGTTGTGAATGAAAAGTGACAATTGAATAATTAAGAGCAGTTAATTTGGTTAGGAAATGGTTTTGGATATACAAAAGGTTTATGTTATGTGTTTGTTGGATGAAATGATGTTAGCGATGATTGAAATTTGATTTGGAAGTTGTATGTTTTCGTTTGTGGATTGCTGTGATGAATTGAGGTGTTAATGGTTGGAAGTTTAAGTGTAAAAGTGCGAAAATTTGGGTTCCAGAGGACCCAAACGGTTTGGGAAACAGTTTGGGCAAACCATTCCCCAAACTATTTCAATTTTTACCAAAATAGAGGAGGCAGACGGTTTAGGCCAAATCGTTTGCCAACCTATTTGGCACTATTCACAACATACAAAATGTGTCTAAATGTGTCTAAATGAGTCTGACTGCTTGAAAATGCGTATATTGCCTTCATTAGTTAATCTTATGGTGTCAAATAACCTTTATAAAGGATGTATAAATGTATGAAGGCTATGGTTATGAATTAATTTAACCATAAGATGAAATATTAACTAATGAATAAATGGTTGAAGGTTGATTGTATGGGGTTTATATTTGTTTGGAATGATGAATGGAATAAATGTGAATGGTAATATGTATGAGCTTGGAAAGTCCACATATATGACTGTGAAAAAGATATAAAATCTTTAAGCTTGATAGGAGGATTCATATGCCTTTCTTTGATATTTGAAATGATACATGTTTGTAATATGGTTTGATGTTAATCTATGTTTGGCATTGTATCCTATCTTGGCATGCTGTGTCAATATTTTGGGCTATGCTAAATGCATATGTTTGGTTGAGATTGATGGTGACTTAACATTGAATTGTGAAGCATATCATGATTTGATTATGAATGCATGATTTGATTGCACAGAATATGCATAAGACATTCATGCATTTAAGGCTCATAGGGAGCATGTGAATAATGAAAAGGTTCTTGGGAGCAGATATTCAAAATGAGAGCTCTGTGTCAGAAGTTGGTTAAGGCTCTTGGGAGCGTACACAATGAGGGAGGCTTACCGGCTCTTAGGAGCGTAATTACAGTAGTGCATAAAACATACTTTACTGCAGCAAAGTGGAAAACTCATTTCACATTTATGTGTTTGAGTGTGCTGACCTATAGGGGCTTTAAACAAGCCATTTATAAAGGCAGAGAAATCTATGGACCATAGTAACTGTAACCAGTACTCCCGACCAACGAGGCCAGTTTGCAAATGTCATGTGTACATGTGTAAGGCCAAATGAGGGATTGGAATTGAGTTGAAATGAAATCCCGGGTATGATTATGTTGAGGAATGCATTAGATCATGTGCATTCCCATTTGTCATATTGAACATAATATGTTCTTGATGAATTTATGTTGTGAACGTAAGTATGTGATTGCTAGCATATTATATTTGTGTGATGTATGAGTTTATGCTCATTAATGAACATGCTAGAAATGTTACATGTATTTCTATGCTTAACTTCCTTAAATTAATATTGAATAAAAGGGGATATAATGAAATTTATTAAATTTAAGGTTATTTGGATTATGTTAAGTATGATGCATGCCCTAGATTTATCGAAATAAAATGACTAAATCTCGAAAACATGTTGAGGTGAATGTGTGGCATGCATTCTTGAGAGTTGTAATGAATGTTGTGTTTATACTGCATGAGATGCATGAAGTGCAGTGCACTGGACCTATGAATGCTGTTGTTTGAGTGAAAATGTGTGGTATTGTTTGAATGGATTTTGTATAATTTTGTTAAGTGTGAAATGCAGAACATTGGGAAAACAGAACATCATAACGGGCTGAGGAACGGGCACCCTAAACCATTCTCCAAATCGTTCTGTTTGTGAAAGCATTCCAATAGCATAGAACGGGATGATGAACGGGATCCCCAAACCGTTTCTCGAACCGTTTTGGCCGTGAAAGCATTTCAGTAACACCAAACAGGATGAACAATGGATTCCCCAAACTGTTCCCTAAACCGTTCGGTACTACTCACTTGAAGAGAATATTCAAACGGATTGGAGAACGGCCTGGTCAGCCGGTTTCCCAAACCATTCTCTTACTACTGTCGACCTAAGAACTTGAAGGATTAAGAGATTCATATGTGAAATGGGTTGATTGTGGGAATGGTTAACTCTATTGCATGGTTTGTTGTGTGTGTTTGAAAAATGTATAAATGATATGGGAAGTTGTCCATTTCGGTATTGTTGCTTACTGAGTTATCAAAAACTCATTTTGCGTTTTATGCCTGCCATATTCGACATTGGCAAGGATTGAAGAGGATGCCTACGCTCTTGCCGACTGAAACCAAGGAACTAGTGAACCAACAGGGTCGTGCACTGAAGACTGAAGAGTGGATGTCAAGCATAAGGTTTGGAACATTTTCTGTGTATATAGGTGTTTTAAATAAATTGTGTTTTGAAATGACTTTCCTCTATTGTATAACTTAATATTTTGGAAATCTTATTTATTTTTCCTACATATATGTATATGTATATATATATGTTTTCAATTGATAAGGAAAAATGGCATATTTTAAATGAAATACAAGTAAAAGATTTTCCTTAAAAATAATTTATCTTAAAATGGGTTCTGAAAAATTTTATAATATTCAAGTTTGAGCACCACTTTAGGGAATTAATTTATTAAATAAGGACCAGGTGGTATTCGAATTTGGGTATTACATTTAGTGGTATTATAGCTCTGGTTTGTGAATAACCTCGGCTCCTTAGGTTATGGGTTATGACCATGTTTTGAACAAGGATTTAAAGAATATGTTTTTCCGTGTTGTATGCATGCCAAAGCTGAAAACTTGCAATTGTTTTCATTGATGTAAAGCAAAAATTCCTTTCATGATGC